>JBBPLM010000487.1:0-10695 GCA_038089795.1 Pulchroboletus neoregius | reverse complement strand
ATGCAAACCGTATTTACAAATTTGGTATGATCTGCCGTATTCGGATCGACTCTTCAGTAGAACTTCCATTACTGAGTGGCAGACAACGTACACGCACCTTGGCGGAGTGTCCGTCCAGTGGGACAATGAGCCCAAGCCGATTATAGAACATGAATTCAGGGTTAGTCGTCAAAGCTTACAAGTGGTGTTCCATATTCTTTGTCTTTCTCGGATTTAGATCTGGCAGAGTGAGGAAATGTCGCTCTATTAATATTCAATATCAAAGCTGCTCGTTGTGAGGGCAAACACTATTTTGAGCGAGAGATTTGCGCACGATGTCTTACACGTAAATTTCTCCTATACCATACTTGCACCGAAGGTCCGAAAGGTGTTTGATTGGGAGTTCTGGACTTGCGATGTGCAAGCGGATGAGCTGGGGTGAGAGGCGGAACATCCGAATCCCTCTGGATACATGGCCAAGCCGTGCTCGTATCTAAAACATCACTTGTTCACAACAGAAGACCAAACTTACTCCAGACCCAGTAACTCGTGTGTGTGGGGTGATCGCATCACACCGCGGCGACCGATTACAGGCGGCAAGATTGCATGCAAGGCACGAATAGCATCAACGGAGAAATCAATCCCAGGAACAAGCTTGTTGAGTCTCTCTGCACAACATGAGTTTGGACAATCGTGTAGTGTCGCAAACAACGTTTGATAGCTGGGAACCCCAATTGTCCGGCCGTTTAAATCCATTGTAACAACCAAGAGTGTTCTGTCGTTTCTATGCTAATGACTCAATACAAACATGAGATGGATGGAGGTGGCTGTGCAACTGGCAAAGAACAACGGTGGCTCCTGTCTACGTCCTCGTCACTCCGATTTATCTGCGTCTTTCACCCGACCTTCGTTCAAAATGACGAAAACATACTTGATGAATAATTTGGTGGAAAAGGTGATCATCATTTTTGTCGCGTACACGTTGAGCAACTCATTTTGCTCGGGATTTTCTAGATGCAGTCCACCGACCAGGACTTCAGGTTCGCAATCACCCCCTAGACGCGTCATGGTCGTTGATCCACTAGCTATCAAACTTGATTCTCAGATTCATGGGACTAAACGATCTAATGCTGGAAATCAAGCAGGATCCAAACAGTTTCTTCGGCGACGAGACCACCGAAAACAAAGTTCTCCGCCAAGTACTCAAACTCGTCGAAGATAAAATCTCCGAAGTAAAGAACCAAGCAGTTAAATGGTAGGTTCCATATTCACGCTCAGTGTTGGCTTCATCACGTTAAGGATCGTGTCGTACCGTACTAAAGTCTTGGACAACTCATCAAGATTATCAGAGAGAACCAGATGGAACTTGTGGTGGACAGTCTTATCAACTATTCGGTCGGAGAGGACGAGGAGCTACGAGATATATCCGGGCTCGGTTAGCACCTACACATCATGCAAGGTGATGGATCTTCACGCCACTCCGTAGCCCTGAAGACGATCACATCGGAACTACCCCCAGACGGCAAGATCGCTGGCAAGGCATGTGCGAAGCTTACGCCAAAGTTACTTGGACAAGTTTCTAGTGCAAGTACAATTCACCTAAAGGGTTATTCTTTAACAAACATCCACCCCAGCCTGACATCCCACCGGAGACACTACTAGAGACACTATCAACGCTTTCGATCCTTATCGTCCGTTTTCCAGCTCACTTCGCCGATCCTTCTCTGAGTCCACAGCCACTCACCGCCATTTCCCCTCTTCTGACACATCCACGTCCTGCAGTCAGAAAACGTGCCATATCTACATTGTCTCAATTTGTCCCCGTCGCCCCACCAGAACTGTTCTCGACCTTACTTCAGAACAACATTTTACCTTTTCTCCTACCAAACGCAAACCTGGAACAACAGAGGACCACAGTGAACCTCGTCGCCGCAATCTTCAGACAGTCGCCACAACAGTTGACACCATCCTTAGGAGACATCGTACCGGGCATATTGCAAGCCGTGAAACGTGACGACGAGGAGCTGAGGGAGGGGTGCTTACAGGTACTGTATATGCGTCTATAGCCGCCTAGTTCCCACTCACCAATCGAAGGCTTTGGAGACATTACTACTGAGGTCGCCTGGAGAGGCCGCGCCATTTGTGGATTCCATGGTACAAGTCGGGACATTGTACATCAAGTACGACCCTGTAAGTTGGATTTAATTCGTGTCGCGGATCAGTTTTGATTTTCACATAGAACTACGCTGGCGAAGATGATGGCGAAGATGAGGAGATGGCGGATGCTGACGACGAGGATGACGACGGGGAGCTTGATCAGTTCGTTACATAACACTTTAGTGTCTGTCTGACGTACTGATTGTCTCCAGGTACTCTGACGACGAAGATACCTCATACAAGATTCGTCGGTCCGCAACCAAATTGCTGTCAGCTGTTATTGTCACTCGCCCGGAATTGCTGGTTCCGTTGTACAAAAGTGTTTCTCCCGTGCTAATATCGCGATTTAACGACAGAGAAGAGACGGTCCGCCTCGAGGTATGGGCTGCTTATGTCACACTTCTCAATCAAACAAGTATGTACGGTGGCCTACCCCAAAGTCTAGAAGGTGACTCTGCTGTGCGTGGAAAGAGGAAGCGCGATAGCGAAGAACGGATGGATGTCGAGGAGACCCCTTGCACGCTTCTACGATCACAGGTCCCCGCGTTATCAAAGGCGCTGCTCGGCCAGCTAAAGCCACCCAAGACCGCACCGGCAACCGTGCAGGCTGGGTTCCAATTACTTCACGCTCTCCTTGGTGTGTTGCCAGGGTCACTATCCAGCCAGGTTGGACCAATCGTAGCAACATCAAAAAACATCCTCTCTCAGCCACCAACTACAACAACATCAACTTTGCATTTGACATGTCTTTCGTTCCTTGCCCTCTTCCTCTCGACCCATGCACCTGCAGTATTTAGTCCTTCGCTACCCACGCTTACATCTGTCCTTCTCAAGTCTCTCCGGGAGCGCCACCCTCGAGTTGTATCTGAGGCATTCCGTGTCTTTTCCGCGCTTCTAAATGCCACGCGGCCAGTGAAGAACGTTGACTGGCCGGAACGGGTCTATGATGAAGCTCTGCAGCGGCTGAGCACACACGATACGGATGCGGAGGTACGCAGTTGTGCAGAGGACTGCGTGGCCGATCTGTGGATATGCGCAACAGATATGATGAAGTCCAAAGGTGGGAAGGAGTGGCAAGCGATATGCCGCACCACTGGCAACACTGCTGGTGCGGTCAAGGTTGTCACAAAGGTTGCACGGGATGTTGATATTGGTGATCAATGGGTCAACTCCTGCTTGGAATGGATCATGGTCCTTCTGAAGAAGAGTGGACGGAGTGGAAAGCCAGAAGTTTTCACTGCACTGGACACCTTGCTCAAAAGGTGAACTCCCCCCCTGGCCTTCCTGACAACTCAACAAACACGTCTAATAGATATCAATCTGGAATACCTGCGGATGTCCCACCTTCTCTTATTCCCCAGATCAAGATTTATGTCAGCACCTCAGATATCTCTCTGCTTTCGCAAACACTCTCCATTCTCGCTCTCGTCCTAGAATTGTCACCTTCCATCACGTTCCCGGTGGTTGAGAAAGAGCTACTCACTGATATCTATCAGATCGCCCATTCACCTCTTGTTTCTGGTGCGGCTCTCGACTCTTTGCTTGCATTTTTCTCGGCCCTGGTTCAAGCGGACAGGCAAATTGCGACACATGTGGTTCCCAACCTTGTCATTGGCGTTGAAAAGTCTCCAAAGACGGAGGCAAATCCAATCAATGTCGCCAAGTGCGTTGGGCAGGTTGTCAGGAGTTCCCAAGGCGTTGCTGCTGGGACTATTGCAGAATATTCCAAAGCTGTCAAGGTATGGTTATTTGTTTTGTCTCATTTGCAACCATTCAAATATTTGAACGAATAGAAATCATCGAAAGCTAAGGCATCAACCGTTGTCCTCAGCTTGTTGATCTTGGGGGAGCTCGGTCGTTTTATGTAAGTATCTTTATCACTTGGAGGACGTCACTTCATACTGCCTAGCGATATGTCTATCCAACATGACGTATTCGACAATGCTATCGACCACTTTTCTGCAGAAGAGGAAGAGATCAGGACTGCGGCTGCATTTGCAGCTGGTGAGTGCAACATCGTCGCGGTTAGTCTTTCTCTGAGTTGTAACAAAGGAAACATCGCAATTGGGAACTTGCACTTGTTCCTGCCTGCGATCCTCAAAGTTGCGGAACACGATCCATCCAAGCGGTTGCTGTCTCTTCATGCGCTCAAAGAGGTTAGTTACATGGATCCTCTCAACCGTTCACTGAAGACGTCATTCTTTTACAGGTTGTAACCCATTGCTCTCACGGACAATTAGAACCTGTCGCAGACGTTATTTGGACTCCTCTTTTCCACAATTCCACTTCAGACTCGGAAGAATCGACACGAAATGTTGCTGCCGCATGCCTAGGCAAGCTCACAACTACACACCCATCACGCTATCTCCCCCAGCTCCAGGCATGTCTACGCGATGAGAATCCAGCTGTACGCGCCACGGTTGTATCGGCGATTCGATACACGTTCGCTGAAAGTTCACCCTCTTATGACGAACTCCTTGCACCACTGATCATGGACTTTTTGAGCTTGCTGAAAGATAGTGATTTGGTGCGTAATTTCTCATATGAATCTAGTGGATACAGCTGAGAGCTTCCATGTAGACTGTCCGTCGTCTCGCGCTATCCGCGCTAAACTCTGCGGGACGGACGAAGTCACATCTTGTTCGAGACCACCTCCCCGCGCTTCTTCCTACACTCTACGCAGAAACCAAGGTCAACCCCGACCTCATACGGACTGTACAAATGGGTCCATGGACGCATAAAGTCGATGATGGACTTGACACACGCAAGACCGCCTGGGAGACCCTTTATACACTAGTAAGCTTAACGCTGACACTCAGTCCGCACTCGTGACTTATGCTCGTCCCGAATAGCTGGACACATGTCTACACAAACTCGACCTTCCAACGTACCTAAGGTACCTCCTACCTGCACTCACGGATCCGTCGGATGAAATCAAAGTGCTGTCGCATCTCCTCATCTCCCGTCTTTCTTCCCTCACGTTGTGCATCCCTCTTCTCATTGCCCACTTGGATGAGCTCACACATGCACTGGAGACGACGATGCGAGGGGCACCTGTCACTAAGGACACTGTTAAACAAGACTTGGAGCGCGCAGCAGAACTCAGGAGGAGCACAATGCGTGCGGTCGCTGCTTTGATAAAAGTGGTTGCGATCGGCAGTGCAGCTGGTGCGTCGGCCACAGGCGGAACCCAAAAGTTTGAAGCATTCGTGGAGGATGTGAAAAGGAACGAGCAGTGGGGACTTGAGTTCAGGGAGTTGGTCGGGCAGTGATGAGGTTGCCGAAGAGAACAAACACTTGCAAGAAATGTAAAGATGACGGTTATGATCCGAATCGGGAGCATGTTCTTACCAAGGGTACATACGGAACACGGAATACAACACGACATTTGACCCGAACCTCGCCTTATTTATTGCCTCACAAGATGGTAATGTACCATCCACCATACGACGATGTACTCGATACGACGAGCACCATTTGTGTTTCGTTCTGGCTCGAGACTGTATTCAACACCGAATCCACCGCCGCGGACACGCGTCCGACGCCCCTTCAGATCAACACTCTTCGTCACATCCGCCATTTCTGGAGGTGCATTGCTTGGTTTATATTACGACGCCAAGTCATGCCCCTCACCACCCTTCAAGCTGGCCGAGACCAACTCTCAACCCGAATACGATGTATCGCTCCCTCTCCTGACGCTTTTCCGCACCTACTTTGTATACGGGCTCACCTCGTGCGAGACGATCGTGAACCATGCACCCGAGATACTCGATACGCTATTGAAGGTTCCCCTCGTAGGAACGGTCGTAGAGGACGTCGTGAGGCAGACGTTCTTTGGTCACGTACGCATCCCTACATCCGATCCTCATGTACGGTGTCCACTAATCCCCCTGACAGTTCGTAGGCGGCGAAACAGCACATGCAACGCTCCCCCTCCTCTCCACCCTGCGGAGCCAGAACAAGGGTACCTTACTCGCATACAGCGTCGAAGTAGACGAGCACGTGGCTGCCGGAGCTAAGCATCATACGGACAACTCTGTTAAACTGAACGAACAACCCGTCCACAAACGCATCGTTGCAGAGATGATCAGGAGCATCGACGTGGCTGCCGATTTCGAGGATGAATTCGGTACCCGAGAAGTGGCGGGTAGACGGACCTGGGTGGCCGTAAAGCTTGTGTGTCATCCCGTCGTTGTCGTGGTTCCGGTATTGACGCACCGGCGTAGACCGCTCTCCTCCCAAATGCGGACGCGCTGCGGAACTTGTCTCTCCATTTAACGCGTACCCGACCCGCATCGAGTCCACCAGTGCCATTCCCTGGTACCCCGGAATCCTCGGACTTGACAGTTCTCCATAGTCGAATCTCCGAGGGTTCACCATTGACAGCACAGGACGTGGAAGATCTCAAAGATCTCTACCATGACTTGAACAGGATATGCACACGTGCCAAGAATCGAAGCGTTAGGATTATCCTAGACGCCGAGCACAGGTATTCCGACTCTTGTCTAGCATGTTCGTGTCACTTACATGACCCATAGCTGGTATCAGCCCGCTATCGACGCTTTTGGACATGCGTTGATGGAGCGCTTTAACAAACTTCCTGATCATCACGGTCTGGCAAGCAGATTGGTGTCTGGGCCAAGGAATCCCCAAGGGGCTGAGCTACAGCCAGTAGTCTATGTAACATATCAAGCCTATCTGAGAAGGTAAGTTCCCATCCTCGTTTGAAATCGCCATTTCCGCGATACGCGACGGCCGCCCCTATTCAACTGACTAACTTATCGATGCTAGAACGCCTAACCATCTCGCACGCTCGCTTGCACTCGCGCGGCAGAACAACTACGCATTGGGGGTTAAACTCGTGAGGGGTGCGTATCACCCCCACGAGCTTGCAGCATTTTCTGCAGCAACTTCCTCGAGCACACCAGGTTCCATTGGAATATCACCTGACCCTTACCCGCCGGTTCATCCCTCTAAACCGGACACGGATGCCTGTTACAATGAATGCGCAGCCTTCCTTGTGCGGGCCATTGCCGATGATGTGAAGTCATCTGCAGGTCATGCACCACGTATTGGTGTCCTCTTTGGCACTCACAACTGGACCTCGTCTGAGATGATACTCGGGGAGTTGGTCAACAAGGGACTGGCTCACGAAAATGTCGCGGGCACCGATGGGAATCGTAAAGGAACCGTGACTGTCCCAGCTGAGGTTACGCAGAGGCTTACTTTTGGCCAGCTATACGGCACGTCTTTCCCCTCTCTCATCTCATTGTAGTTCATCAATCTCATTCTTTCATGGAAGGCATGTTGGATTCACTCACCAACTACCTCGTCGGGCGCATACAGAGTACTACACCGTGCGTTATCAAGTACGTTCCCTACGGTGCACTTGTGGAGGTGCGTATGCGTCTTGTTTCAAGTCTTTCTGGACTTTTAAGATGGTTGCACCATAGGTGATGCCGTACATCTCTCGCCGTGCTATCGAGAATAAGTCCGTGCTTGGAAACGGTGGTGCGGTGCGAGAGAGGAAGGAAGCCGCGAGGCTCATATGGAGGAGAGTATTCGGCAGTATTGGTTTATGAATCGTCTGCGATGGACACTGACGTGACATGGTTGAAGGAGGTTGGATTGGTACAAGATTGCTTGCATCCGCATCTTTACAGCTGCATTGATACATCACTGATACCGATACACAATAGATATCCCGGAGTCGCGTTTTCGCCGGCCCTATGTAGCATTCGGTCGTAGGAATATAAGCAATCCATTTTTTTTTGGTTTCCAACAAAGGCGAGATAATGCACCCGTGCCCCCGGGCCGCGTCTCCGATCCGCAAGTCCCAAGTTGTCCCACGCTCCCTCAGACCCCTGAATCAGAGCCTCCAGAAAGTGGCTCGCCTACCACTGGCACGCCTGCCGTTACCTTCCCCTCCTCCGACGCCTTTGTCTTTTGCAGTGCCCCAGACTGCACAGGCACATGCGAGGTTGTCGAGACCTCCACCGTCGACCGCGACGACACGCACGGCCCAACGACATGGGTTTTCAGTCGATTTACTGGTACGACCCCAGCGGTTTGAACATTCAATTGTACACGTGCTTGAACGACTGTCTGGTCATCGATCCCGTGGAGATCACAGAATCGGATACGTGTTATAACCTTTATAACACTAGCGTTCCGACCGACTTTTACACGTATTACTACTTCCAGGAACCCATCGAGCGTAGATGAAGGTGAGTAGGAACATCCTTTTGTTTGGAGAATTTGGCAGACAATGTGACGGAATGACATACAGGGCGGTGCTTGGAACTGTGATACTTTGAGAGCGAGAACGCTCAAGTCTGAGTAAGATCTATATTTTATCATGTTCCTATTGAATGACCCAACTCATTCTAGATCTGGCCCGGTGTAGAAACGAGATGATGCTACTTTGACGGTCACTAGAGTCGCATCCTAATATGTAGCGAGGCTCGAAAAGATTTCCAGACCATCGCGTGGCGATGTATTCCTTCATGAAGCCTGACCAGCTTGAAACTTGAACAGCTCAAATGGTATCCTCCTTCAACGTATTTCCCGCGCAGTCGAAAAGTATCTTCTCTCCAAAAACAACAATCTCAATCCTCATAATACTCATCATCTGGTAGAAGCGTTGCGAATCTATGCACTCCAACTTGTGAGACCACTCCTTCAGGCTAAACGAGAAGCACCCTTTCATGAAGAAATACAAGAACCATACGTGAACCTCTGTATCATACAAAAATTAAGAAACCTAAGTCAAATGAAGACATCACATTTCGATATGCACGAACACGATCTGCTTCTCCAATGAGGCGTCACACGGAAATCAGGATATACAAAAAAAAGAAAACATAAAGCGTACCTGGAAGAAATAAGATCACGAAACACGAAACACCCGTATGAGAAACCTACTTCAATTGAAGTCCTCAAATTCCGATGTGCACAAACACGATCCGCTTCTCCAATGACACTTCCTTGGCTGACTCCACCACTGCATTACATTGTTCAGCGCCACAGCCGCGTGGTGTTTGAACATTTCCTTGTAAAACAGAGTGACCACCTGGTGCGCGACCGCATCGTCTACCCTCCACAGCGTCCCAATCACCCCCATTAAATCCCGCAAACTGCATCCCAGCCGCGAGATGGAGTACCTCATCCGGAGTCGACCTGTCCCCCACCGCGGTGTGGCACGCAGACAAGAATGCAAACTCCGAATCCATGTAGCGTTCCTGGATGATACGCATGAGCGTGAGCTTTCCGTCTCCCATTGCGAACCACGATTCAAACGGTTTCTTCGCGTGCTGTGCACCGTGGCAGGCAAGGTGGACCCAGCGGTGGTCTCGGAATGCCTGTACCGCGCCTTCGATGGTGGCTGCATTGCCGGTAACAGCCTCGAATTTCACGTCTGGCGGAATGCTCGTCTCGTCGCGGATTTTCTGGATTTCGCGCTCCACCTCTGGTAGCTCGGTTAGCTCTATGTCTGGACTCGGCCGCGCCTAACCGACAGCTGCAAATGAAATCACCTTCGCTATTCCGGAGGTGGCGCGGGTTTCCTTTTGAGAACGAATGCGGTCGCGTGTACGAATGAGAGCGGAGAGAGAGGGAGCGTATGAAGAGACGTAGATATCCATGAGGTTCTTCTCCAGTTTTCGATGCGGACCTGCACCATGGAATGGGAGAATGGTAAATTTCGATGTTGGGCACCACCAGATGTGCGAGCCCACAGGAAGGTGAATGTCATTTCGGAGTAGTGACGATCGGTTTGACCACGCATGACCGCAGCTCCCGCAACATTTGCTTGATCCAGGACTCCCTGTTATCGCCATATGCATGCGAGTCTTTGGTAAGTGCCGATAAATCCGAACAGAGTTGGATGACATCGTCGAGTGAGCAAGGAAGGGATACATGAACAAGTGGGCCAGTGCGGAGAACAATGACCGGGTCGCAGGCATATTCGCTTGCATTGACGATGATGACGGGCCCATATTCCGCAGCGTGTTGGAGGTCTTCGAAACGGGGAGGTAAGAGGAATCGCGAGAACCCATCCAGACGCCGAATTTCGTCCACCACTGACTGCCATTCCTCCTGAACCCGGGTCTATCCCATCGCCTCCACTCCCTTCCGCATGTTTCCTGAGGTTCGTGCTCAATCACATGTATTTTCTCCCCAGCTCACATCCTTGATGACCCCAACTCTCCAATGCAGTTATAGAAATGTTGAAGCAAGCAAGTTGATTCCATAGGATTCCTTGACCTTGCTCCAGGAGCTCAACAGCCATCTGGAAATCACCATGCCTTGTGGCACATGAGAATGCATTATTGGCTAGATCAGCCACCCTTGCTTGCATTCATCAGTAAACTTACACTGTTCTTTATTTGACTTATTTGACTTATAATATGCCCAAACCACACCCCCAAGGCCCAGAAAATTTTCTATCCAAAAAAACACACAATCTAATGTATTTTTAATTCTACCTGTCATATTGTCAGCTCCAATTTGATCAACTTACTTGTGTCATAAGATAAATTAGACATGACAAGCACAAAT
>JBBPLM010000486.1:0-14190 GCA_038089795.1 Pulchroboletus neoregius | reverse complement strand
CCTTGGCCTCATGGAATTCATGTCCGTGTGCTTCCATTGCATGGCAGTGCATGCCTCATGTTTGCCTTGCTGGTTTAATCTCTGTTGGTGCCTGCCCTAGAGTACTCTAACCTTGTGTGGCATGTATCGGTAGATCCGGTACAAACAGGTACATACATTATAGTAGTATATAAGGCCCAAAGCACCAGCCAGAGAACTCCAGTCCAGTTCTCTTGGTCTTTCCCCATCACTGAGGGATCAAGCAAGATAGACACCTTAGCCACATATCCTCCTCTTCCTAGTAGAAACATCTTCTTGATTTCTTGGATTTCGCCTCCAAGTATTGGGTTGTTTCAGCTAATTCATTAGGCATGACTCATTAACATTAAGATGTGACTCATTCCTAATAGGCATGACTCATCTGGAGTTACACTTATGCCTATCAATCATGTGATCATTCACATGATTAGATTACACTATCAATATTGCTCATGACTTGTCATACAGAGTATTTAATGCTATTGGATCATATCTTTAGATACTATAGATTCTTCTAGAATACTATACCATTAGCCTATAGCAATACTTGCTCTTATCTCTTCATAGAGTTCGAGCTCCTATTGAACTGATCTATAGATCAGTATATAAGGATAATCAATCCACCCATCCTTCTAATCTAACAAGTTATCTTCTAATTCATTCTACATATCCTGAGTCCTCTCAGAGTCACTGTAACAACCCAAACAATGACCAAGGATGACGTGTTCAAGGCCAATGTCCTGGCTGAAGGAGTGGGGGGGCTTGACCCAAGACTTATGCTCCAACCCTTATGAGGGGAAAGAACAGAAGAACTCGAATGAGTTTGACTGCCAGCTCTTAGGCCTTAAATACTACTTCTATGTATGTACATGTTATGGTACGATCTACAATACCAAGACATGTATGGGTATAGTAGAATAAGGGCAGGTAGAGGCGGTAATTAAGGAGGCTGTGGCCCATGAGGTAGACATGAGGCCAAGCGGGGATTATTGTGGAATAAGGAAGTGTCAGCAGTAATTAAATAGAGAAGAGAAGAGACGGAAATGAAAGAGAAGGCATACATCACAATGAGGTAAGATAAGGAGAGGGGAGGCTTGTATTGTGATGGGGAAGATCAAGGGAAGATCCCGACCAGGGGAAGATCCAGAGATCGCAAGGGGAGATGTCATGTGACCAGTACCCCTATGTCATGTGACAAGGAAAGGGGGATAGGATCATGTGACATAACACATGTGACCCTAATTGTATTGTAAGAAGGGTAAGTGAAGAAAAAGAGAAGAGAAAGGAATAAAGTCTAAGGAAAATGTCACGTTAGACATGAATCCATAACAGTCACACTCTTGGTGATAACCATTGTTTGCCTTCACCAGGTGAGTATTCCCACCTGAGCTTATTCCTTCTGTCCCTTGGCTTCGAGGTGCCTTGTACTTCAAAAGGTTATGAGCCCCGCTTAGACAAGTGGAGTTCATCTTTGATATCATGATGCCTCCCACCGTCTCGCATGGTGAACAATAATTTACACCATTGCTCCTGAATGCCCTCATGGTCTTTCTCTTTATCTATCAGACTGTGAACATTGGGCAGTTTATTATTAGCAATGATGACACAATCATCATCAATGTTCAGGGCGGTTGCTTGGTTTTCCGGAGAACACCCAAGACATTCTTCATCGTTTTTGAAATTAGAACAATGTATGTGTTACAATTTTCATTCCCTTTCCTCAAATTCTCCTTATCTCTTTCTTTTCTTGTCACTACACTTGGAGAGGCTACACTACTACAAACTATAGCTTTCTCCTTCTCACCAGTCCTAGTTCCATTTTCTTAGTTCATCTTTGATCACTCTTATCTCAGACTTATCTTCTCCTCCACTGGTTCTCTCACACTGGTCAGTGTCCCCCACTTCCATCATATTCTATGAGCTTCTCTCTCTCTTTCCTTTCTCAGCCATTTCCCCTTGATCCATGCATGCTGGTCCACAGTACTTAAACACTTCTGTACCACATGTATATCTCATTCTTGATCTACGCAATACAAGCATAACGTTAAGTCTCACCTCCCTCGAGTCCCCTCTGAGTCTTTTCCTTGGAAGCATTCTTGCTTCATCCCTCGTCATCCTTGTCCATCTCTGAACGATTGCTTGTCTGATGTCGGTCTCTTCATGAGCATCGCCAGTGTTACGAATCTATAACGACATCAGGACTTTTCCTTATGCTTTCTCTTTTCTTTCTCTTTTTCCTTCACTTTACCCTTCTTACGATATGATTAGGGTCACGTGATCCTATCCCCCTTTTTTTGATCATGTGACTTAGTGGATTTGGATCACATGATATCCCCCTCCGTGATCTCTGGATCTTCCCCTGGTCGGGATCTTTCCTGGATCTTCTCCATCACCATCCATGCCTCCCCTTCCTTATCGTACCTCATGGTGATGCTATGCTTCTCTTTCATTTCTGTTTCTTCTCTTCTTTATTTAATTACTGTTATACTTCCTTATCCCACAATCATCCCTGCTTGGCCTCATGTTATCCTCATGGGCCACAGCATCCTTAATTACTGCCTCTACCTGCCCTTAACATACTGTAACCATACATGTAGTGGTATTGTAGATTGTACCACAACATGTACACATAGGGTAGTAGTATTTAAAGCCCAAAGTGGCGGCAGTTGAACTCATTCGAGTTCTTCTGTTCTTTGCCCTCATAAGGGTTGGAGCATAAGTCTTGGATCAAGCCCCCCACTCCTTCAGCCAGGACATTGGCCTTGGACATGTCGTCCTTGGTCATTGTTTGGGTTGTTACAGCCAGAGTGCAGTCTGTCTAGTAAGAGACCTTATTGTATACACTTTGTGTAACAAAGACTTCCTTTGTCAGGGATGTAGAAGTGGCCATCACTTGTGTAGATGATGCCATTAGAATCTATGTCTGATTGTCTTCATCCATCAATGATGGTTGGACCATCTTCTGTGAACAATTTTTTTGTTGCATCTCTGATGCATTTTATGAGGTGATCCCCTTCATCTGTAATTATTGGAATCTAATGATCCCAACAGTGCAGGGGCAGGGGAGATATAATGTCTGGTGGGAGACTCACCAAGACAATAGAGTGATGGTTGATAGACAAGATAGCAAATATGCTAGTGAAGAGTGTTGAGTGTGAACTCAAGAGTAGAGGTAGCAGGCAGTGATAGAACAGGTGAAAAAACTGTTATTGAGACAGGCTGAAGGCCTGTCCTTATATACTGAACCAAGTAAGGTTTAAGAGGAGCTCGAACTCTATGAAGAGATAAGAGCTATAACTGCCATAGGCTAGTTATGTATAGTATACTAAATATAGTGTTCTAAATATGTTATCACTGATGTGATTCAGTATGAGTCACTGTGAGTCAGATAAGCTAAGTATAGCTATCTCCTTATCTATGAGTAATATGAATAGCGTCATAAGTCCAGGCTTTGTCCCAGGTCTAGAATCATGATCAGAAATAGAATATCTGAAGATAGAAATCATGATTCTCAATAGTAATATGGACTGTTGAGGCCCATATCTTGTCCGGGGAGATGATCATTATTCCTGTGTTGTTGTTTTCCATACCAATAGTGTGATCCTTGTGTCTAGAGAAGGTGTCAGCTTTTGCCATGGAAGCTCCAAGCTTATGTAACCAAAGGAAGTCAAATTGTGAGAGGTATTGTGCCTAGCACACTTGGCAGCGGTTGAGATCCTGTCACTTCATAAACCACTGCAAGTTCATGTGATCATTCCAGACTTCAAACTCCTGCTTAGCTCCTTTGAGGTAGTGGTGTCACATCTTGAGTGAATGGATGACGCTGAGCATTTCTTTATCAGTGATGGGGTAATTTCATTCCTCCAGGCTCATAGAGTGGGAAGTGTAGGCAATTGGGTGCCACTTGTCATCCTTAAAAATAGAGAGCACTGCTCCAGTGGTGAAGTCCGAGGAGTCACACTCCATTCAGAACTTGCTCATTATTGGGATATGCTAATATAGGGGCGGACATAAATTTTTGTTTTAGCGTGTTGAACACCTGTTGTTGGGCACTGCCCCAGGTGAAAGGCATGTCCTTTTTAGTGAGGTCATGAAGTGGGCACACCATTTGCACATATCTGGAGATGAATCGGTGGTAGAAATTTGCCAATCCAAGAAAACTCCTGACTCCTTTTACATTCTTTGGCTCGGGCCACTTCAAAATGGCTTTCACCTCTGAGTCATCCATACGGATGCCATCCTTTCCAACAATCATGCGGAGAAATTCAACTTCTTTGGCATGGAATGTACACTTTTCAGGTTTAATGAAAAGATTGTTTTCCTCAAGGCGGCAGAGTACTTCTAACACAACCTTGTCATACTCCTCCTTTGAGTTTGATTTTGTAAATATCATCAGATTGTTGATGTAGACGACACAGGTGTCCTCCGTGTTGGCAAAGATTTTATTCATCATAGTTTGGAACATTCTGGGAGAATTGCACATTCCAAAGAACATGACTAAGGGTTCAAATGAACCATGGTAGCATGTGAACACTGCTTTCCATTTGTTGCCCTCTTTGATGTGTATATTATTGTAACCCCATCAGAGATCCATTTTTGTGAACATCTTTGCTCCTTTGAGCTTGTTGACAAGTTGAGAAATAAGGGAGAGAGGGTAATTATTTTTTATGGTGTGCTCATTAAGGTAGTGGTGTTATGGTTTTTCTTTCTTTCCTTCCCTCTCCTTATGGACTTACCATTTCTCCTTTTACCTATGGATATAGTGTCACATGGTCACCCATGTGACTCAGTTTAAACTTAGCTTATCTCTGACTCATCACAACTTGGATGCTATTCCACTTCTAGGTAGCTCTCTCCTGGAGCTGTGCCTTGTGTCCCCACTCACCCATTTATGGATGCCTTAGCCTTAGTACTGCTTGCACAGCATGGTCTGTGCACTAGCCCCTACAGTATATAAAGGCCTTCCCATGTACTTCTATCCCTTAGCTAGTTCTACGCAATCCAGCGTATTTTCTAGTTCATCCACTTGCCTAAGTGTGAACTTAGGAAGTAAGACCAGCCTCTATCTCTCTGAGTCATTGTACTACTCCAGAGTGTACACTTTGAAACTAGGACTTACACCACAAGTGTAACAAGTGGTAGTCTTGGACCATCTACTTCTTTCCATCCTTTTTTGGCATGAAGAAGACTGGTGATGTCTGTGGGGACTTAGAGGGCCAGATATATCCCTTTTGGAGTTGTTCGTCAACAAACACAGAAACTTCTTCCTGCTCCTGTGGTGACAAAGGGATTAATCTTCCCTTCTTGGCCTTGAATGTCTCTTTTAGGTCTATGGTGTGATCCCATGGTTTGCGTGTGAGCATTCACTCTGACTCATGCTTCTGGAACACATGTAGGAATTTATGTAAGGACTGTGGGACTAGCTCAGCAGCTGTTTTTTCTGTGGGAGAGGGAGACACGGCTAGCATGGATCTAATATTGTGAGCCACCCAGGCTGCTTCTTGTTCCTCATTGTCGAGGCGGAGGAAGGCAGAGTGCTCTTGGAGAAGGTAGCAGGAATGGGAACAATGTGTCATTTTGACTGTTCCGTGCTCCCAATCTATCTCAGGATTGTGCTTCTGAAGCCACGTGAATCCTAAGATTATTTGGTTCTTGCTGAGATCTGTTACTTTGGCTGTCACCTTCTCATGGTGTCCTTGATATGAGATTGTGATGTCCATACAGTGAGTGATATTACTGGCAGAGTTCTTGGTGCTGTCAACATTGAAGACAGGGATAGGGTGGTGTAGCAGGTACAAGGGAAGCTTCTTTTCCTTTGCCCACTTTTGGTCAATAAAGATTACATTTGCACCACTGTCTAGCAGGGTGTGTGCGGGTGTGAAAGTTCTTCAGTTGGAGGGGGAAATGGAGATGTCGAGTATTGGAGTCTCCCATTGCATCACTGTCAGCCAGTTCTTCAACAGCAAGGAGGGAGAAAGAGTTGTGAGATGTCGCAAACTGATCACCCAGATTGGTCAGTTCACGGGACCTTTTCCCTTACCTTGGTGAGCATGCTGCTCGGTTTCTTTAAGATCAAAGAAGAATGTCTTCATTTGCTCATAGTCCATGCCCCTAATTGCATGCAAGAGGTCACAGTCTGGAATGTTGTTCCATGAGATAGTTGTGGGTCATAAGTCTTGGCGGTTTGGCCAAAGTGTTTCTTAACTGGTTTGTCAGATGACTCCCCAGTTGCTCCTCGAGAGAAGAGGGCATAAGCTTCAAATCCTTTTGCAATTTTGCAGATTTCTGTCAACATGGCATTGACAGTCTTTTGACGGGCCGTGGTCCAGAAGAGCTCAAACCGGATGCAGGGGGAAATTTTATTTTCAAGGAGTCAAACTCCCATGGCATTGTCAATTTTTGATTGGTGGTAAAGGGCTTGCCATTTGGCGATGAAGGTATTGATGTTGAGGTCCCCTTGGGCAAAACAAGAGATTTCATTTTTGGCCCAGTCAACTTGGAGCTGGGGGTGAAAAAGTCCCTCAATATCACCAACCAAAGTTGCCCAGTCATGCAGCTGCTCATCCCCATCTGCAAGCTTTTGCAGTTCAACTTCTGCAAAATAACTCCCTTTCTGTCCTGTGAGATGGGAGAGGATAGCATAGGTGCAATTTTTTCTGTTGAACTGTTCTGGTCCAAAGGCAGGCTTGATCATGAATTGTCATGGATTACAGTCAATCCATGCCTTCATCTTTGTCCACCATTCCTCAAACTTTGCTTTTGACCCATCATAGATGCCTGGGTCTTGGAAGATTTCAACTTTTGAGTTTGAACCACTTAGGCCACTGGTTGGTCCACCAGTGCTGGCCCATTGGTGAAGGCTGAGCATTTCTTGAGTTCTTTAATCTACCTCTTGTGCACGACTGTGTGCTTGTTCTAGCATGGTGTTTGCCTGTAACAAGGCTTCTGTTATTAACTCCCTTTGTTGCTCAAGGAGCTGGATTCTGGCACTTTGTGTCCTTATTTCTGCAATTACATCTTCTGTAGAGGGGAGCAGGGGGAGCGGCAGGTGCATCATCATCAAAGAGTCCTTGGTCACCATTGTAAGACATTGTGTTTTTACTTTAATAGGGGTACTTTTGTAGGGTGGAGAGGTAGCAACAGGTACATAGATAGGGGGTGAAGTCTCTGCTGTAGGTGTCCTGCTGTTGTTGCCTTTCTACTTTAGGCCAGTAGACACAGTGGGGTGTGTGTAATGTAGGAGTGGTGGAGCAGTGGTACCTGTAGGGGAACACTAGCTCCTCTTCTTCTCTGTCACTTATTTCTCTTCCATTTATCCCCTCCTCAAAGATTGGCCTAGGCCAATACTCTCTCTGGAGCCAGATGGGGATGTTGGGTATAGAAAGATCTTCTTCCCAACTGAAGTTGTTGGGATGTGTAGGTGGGGGGGTGGCCAAGCTCAGCGTTGAGAGCTTGGAAAGGCAGGGAGATCAAACTCTGAGGTCTACCCCTAGTGCTACTTGTTCTAATAGTTTGTCTACATCCTTTCTGGTAGCAATAGTCTCAACTGTTGAACTTCGTATAAGGAGTTTCACCCCTATTAATTACTTAATAGTACTATGAGACTATATTTCCTTACTAGGTATATTGTAGTTGTATATAACATTCGGACTCAGCATCTGAGTTCTAATAGACACTTGTTCTACAACCACTACTGCTCAACAACAACACCAACTGTTTCTCTAAAACTACCAACCTCAGCAATAGTAAGTACATCCTCTGCGTGAATTGCATGTTCAACAGGTTATGAGCCCCAGTTAAGCATGAATGGAGCACCTGTAATGGGCTGCACCTGACACTGCTGACCAGGAAGTTTCATAAGGGAAACGTTAAATGTTGTATACTGCCATAGGTGCATTGATGGTGGTGACTACACATAATGGCACATTTACTTGCTGCCCAATTGTCATAGGAACTATGTCCTAAATCGTAATGTGCCTGTCATGGGCAGCTATTCTCTATGGGGAGACTACATCACTCTATACTAATGTCGATTTTACCCTAGATAACTATGTCTTCTTCCTCCAACACCTCTGTCTCCCTCCTCACTGGTGCTAACTGGTCATCTTGGTGGCCCAAGATGGAATCTGCCATTCTGGCAACTGGAGGTATGTGGGTAAACGATGTTGCTTGCCCGACCCTGTCAGGCACTTCGAGGCCTGATGAGATTCAGCTCTACATCAAATGAATAGAAGTGAATACCAAGATTCTTGGGACAATTTGCCAGGCTCTTTCCCCCGCCATCCTCCATCAGTACCAATCAGAGGACAGCATGACAGATCTGATCATGGCCCTCAAGGGCACATATGATACCCAAGAACTCCCCCAGGTCTACACTGACTTCAAGGTGATGATGGAGACCACAATCCCAGCCAACGGTCATCTGGGACCAGCCTTTGCCCACTACCAGACTCTCTTCACAAAGCTGAGTCAGGTGAAATACACCATCCCTGACAACATCCAGGCCATGATTGTCCTCTCCTGCCTCCCTCACACCATGTTGGTTGTTGCACAACTACTTGCGCAGACCAAGGGTTCCATGGGCAACACCATTGCCCCCACATTATCTCAGATCACTGCTGCTGCAACCCTCAATTGGGAAATGCACACCCACATGGGCGGTGCTTCTTCAAAAGGAAAGAACTCTGGTGAGTCCACCAACAAGATCAGCACTGTCAAGCATAAGGGGAACAACCACTTCTTCCAAAAGCAACAGAATCCTGCAGTGCCTTTTGGACAGCAGCAGGACAACACTAAGGAAAAGGAGAAGAGTTGTGGTAAGCATGGTGGCAAGAAGCAGAAGGAAAGAAAGGAAAGGAAACAACTGAATTTCGTTGAGTCAAAAGACTCTGAAACAGAATCCACCTCCTCTTACCTTATTCACACCGCCGCCATCCCTTCCATCATGGACCCCCATGTTGCTGCTCACAGACCAGCACAACCCTATCAGGGAACCAGTGGTTCACCCGCATTTATCCAAATGCAGGAGTCATTTGATTTTGCCCATCGCTTGGGCATTGAACCTTCAACAGAACGCATACGTTCCCTGGACACCGCGCTGCCATTACTCAAATGGCTTGACTTTGCCTCCCCAGTTGTTTCACTACTGCTCACCTCCTCATCATCCACCCCACCTCCTGCTCCTATATCTCCTATGATTGCTGCCTCCATGTCCTCACTACCACTCCCCACGCACTCACATGCAGCGCTGAGTAGAGTAGATCAGGTATATACAAATGTATCTGGTAGTTTACCTACAATGGATGTTATTTGTGTGCACTCATCTAAGGATAAATGCAGTCACTGCAAGCCTAAGCCTCAATGGATTCTCAACTCCAGTGCTTCAATGCACCTCTCCCCAGAACAGGACAATTTTGCAGAGTACACCGCATTTCCTCAAAAGGACCATATTCCGGTCACTACTGCCGCCGGTAACATATACATTATTGGCATCGGCAAGTGCAATGTCCCCTGGAGAGATCCCTCAGGGTTGATCCAGATCTTAACACTTCACAGTGTGGGACACATCCCTAACTCAGGGGTTAGATTAGTGTCCATGGGACAATTACTTGCAGCTGGAGCCAAAGTAAATGGCGACAGCAACTCCATCCGTATGACATTTGGAGATGGCATGCTACTAGTGCCTTTCACTCCATCGCCTCATTTTGGGTGAAATATGTATACTTTGGAAGTAGCATCTACGCACAATCACACCCATAAGGTCACATATGACATAATGCACAAGAAACTTGGACATCCTTCAAAGGATGTATTAAAACAAGTGCACAATCATATGCACAATTTTCCAATTTCTATTGAGATTCCAAAGGAGGACACTATTTGTCCAGGCTACGTGAAAGGCAAGATGCCAGCCCGCACCTATCACCTGGATTCTCATCATGCAAGTAAGCCATTTGAGCTTATTCACACGGACATAAAGTCCTTCCCCATTATTTCTTACCATAAATATTGGTATATCATCACCTTTTTTGATGACTTCACATCCTATGGGTGGAGTACCATGTTGCACACCAAGAGTGCTGCATCACAGGCTGCCAAGCGATTCATTACAATGGTCGCTACCCAATATGACACTAAAGTCAAAGGATGGATGTCCAATGCAGGGGGAGAGTACAGATCTGAAGCTTTTGATAAGCTTCTTGCTGACAACGGGATTACAGCACATCAGAGTGCCCCACACATTTCCCAGCAGAATGGTCATGCAGAGCCCTTTATGCTAACCATAATGGACAAGTCGGAATTGATGCGCCTATGGCATGCATCCCCGAATCTTACTGGGAATTCTCTTGGGCCCATGCTGTACATGTGTACAACAGGACACCATTACAGTGCCATGATTGGTGAACACCCTTTGAGAGCCTTAATAGGCAATCTTCCAATATTGGGCATCTTCACGTCTTTGGCTGCAGAGTGTATGTACATCTACCAGCAGATGTCCATGCCAATAAGATGGCCCCTAAATCAAAGCTCATGGTGTACCTGGGCATTGCACCTGATAACAACAAGAACTTGTTCATGCGTTATCCCAACAATATTAAATTTATTTCTTCTCAAGTGCTCTTTGATAAGCTGCTATACCCCTTTTGTGACAAACCTATGTGCATGCATACTAAAGCTCCCATAGTCGAGGAATTAGAGGTCGATCTAGATATCCCTCACCTCGATGACGATGATAACATATCACCTGCTGCTGCACCCCCTCCTCATCCACTTTCTCCACCTCATCCACACACACCTGAACATGCTGCTCGTGCTTCCTCTCCTTCCTGCAGGCCATGCAAGGCTGCTCCTGAGCACTGCCTGCCTGTCAGAGTTCTTGCTGTACCACCGGCCCCTGTTTGTCGCTCCGGGCACAAACGCCGTGTACCACACCAGCCTGGTAATGTCTATGGTGACGACTGACACCCAGTCCAACAGCTCAAGGATATTGAGAGAGACAAAGCTTCTGCACCTTCCGGAAGTAGTATTCCAGGGGCTTTCCCTGATGCTGCACCTCCTGACATTCCAGTACCTGAGAATGCTGCTGACCTCTCTGAGGATGAAATAGAGTGCATTACCAGGGAAGGGGGAGGTGTGCTGAATACTTACCTCCTGTCAAAGGCAATTTGGCTAGATACCACAACTGTTATGAATGTAACGATTCATGTGACAATTTCTCCTTTCTTTTATTTCTTTTACTTTACTTTATGGACTTATCCCTTTCTCTTTCACATTCACCTTTCTTTTCAGGTCATGTGATATCACGTGATCTCATCCCCTTTTACGATCTGGGATCTTCCCTGGATCTTCCCCTTTGCCATATACACCTGTTACGGACGCTATGTTTTTCTCCTATTTTTCCTCTATTTTTCACACTTTTTCCCGTCCTGATTGAAGCACTTTTGGGACTTAGACAAAATCCTTCGTGCAGCGCTTATCTAAGCGCACAGACACTTTCATCTTATCTTATCTTCTTCAATCACGTGACATATGGTCGCGTCCCTTTGGCCTAGACCCTGCACAGCTTCTTCTTCCCACGTTCATCTCCGTCCTGTGCAGGGCAGTGCCGCTTCTTTCCTTCTACTTCCATTGTGATGCCTCACGTTGGCCTCACCCCTTTAATTTCCGCCTGCTTCCATTCCCGGGCTGTGCCCGCCTCATGTACGCCTCACCTCCACCGCATGTCTTTAATCTCCGTCTATGCCTACCCTAAAGTACTATACCCATATGTAGTCAGTATCGGTAGATCCGGTACAAACATGTACACACCCCTAGGTAGTATATAAGGCCCAAGAGCCCACCAGAGAACTTCAGTCAAGTTCTCTTGGTGTTTCCTATCATCGAGAGCACTAAGCAAGATAGACTCTTAGTCGTACCATTCATCCTTCCTCTAGTTAGAAACTTCATCTGACTCTATGAGTTTCGCTCTCGTACTTGTTGGTTGTTTCAACACCTCCCCAATCCCATCATACCTCATGGCAGAGGCTATGCTCCTCTTCTTTCTTTAATTTCTGTTTATGTCTTCCATTCTTCCTCTTCCTTATCCCACGATAATCCCCGCTTGGCCTCATGGTTGACTCATGGGCCACAGCCTCTTTAATTACTGCACCTATGCTTCTCTTCTCTTACTATAACCTTATATAGAAGTACATCATAGATCAGGTCTCTACATGTACAAACCAAGTAGTAGTATTTAAGGCCAAAGAGCCAACAGAGGAGAACATTCAAGTTCTCTTCTGCCTTCCCCCATCATAAGGATGCAGCAAGAGGATGAGGATATGTCCCTCCATCTCCTTCAGTCTGGCATTCGGCCTTGGGCATACATTGCCCTTGGTCATTTGTTGGGTTGTTACAACAACTGCAGATATATCTAAGAAGCCGATATGTGAATGGACATATAGGGATATACACAAACTCCCTGCAGATGAGACCGCTGAGTGGAAAGCTGCTTGTCATGAGCAGCTTGAGATGCTAGATAAGCACAAAGTCTTTGAGCTGGTCAATCGCCCTAAAGATCGCAAAGTCATCAGGAACTGTTGGGTATTTGATGTCAAACCCGATGGTCATAAGAGAGCTCGCTTAGTTGTGAAGGGTTTCTCGCAAGTCAAAGGTCTAGATTTCAATCAGATCTTCTCTCCAGTTGTGCGCTATGAAACAGTGCACTTAATGCTAGCACTAGCTGCTTTGGAGAATTGGCATATGGAAGCTGTTGACATTTGGAGTGCCTATCTCTATGGTGAACTGAATGAAGAAATCTTCATGGAACAACCCAAAGGGTTTAAAATCTCCAGATCTGAGAACAAAGTCTTGTGCCTCAAAAAGGCACTTTGCGGTTTAAAGCAAGCAGGTCTCACCTGGTGGAATGCCCTGAATGATTCTATGAACAAATTAGGCTTTGAATGGATTAAATCCAACCCTGGCATCTTCCTCTTCAAGAGCAAAGGCTTTTTAACGGTAGTAGCCATAGTCTATGTAGATGATGCTGTCTTCTGTAGTCCCTCAAAGGCCATTGTTGATGAAATCAAGGGACATTTCATGAGGAAATGGGAGTGTCGAGATCTTGGTGAAGTCACTGAGTTCCTTCACATATGCATCTGATGATTTGGCTGCAAGATCTGTGTAGATCAACACGCCTATTTTGATAAAATCATCAAGCGCTTTGGATTGCAGAATGCAAACTCCACTCCTACACCTCTCCCTCAGGGGTACTACCCCATTCGCAATGATGGGCTGGTAAACCTGGCACTATGTACCAAGTTCCAAACTATTATTGGATCTCTGCTATACATCATGATCAGCATATGACCTAATATAGCCTATGCTGTCATGGCATTATTGAAGCACTCGGCTAATCCTACTGAGGAACACGTTAGTAAAGTGCTGTATATCTGCTGCTATCTATTAGGCACACCTGCTGCTGTGTTATGCTTTGACGGCTCTCAGGATTCTGGCATTATTGCCTTTACCAATGTAGATTGGGTATCCAATCCCAATAATTGCAAGTCCCAAACCAGCTGGTTCCTTAAACTAGCTGGATGTACCTTCTCTTGGCACTCTCATCAGCAGCCTACCATAGCACATTTGTCTACAGAGGCAGAGTACATGTCCTTATTGGACTGCGGTCGACAAGCATTTTGGATTCACAAATTACTAGGCAAACTTGGTTATAAACTTGGCCCTCTCCCTATCTGTGGGGATAATCAAGGATCCATTTTCATGGCATCTAATCCGGTTACCGAACAGCACAGTAAGCCCATTGATATCCGATGGCATGCGATATGAGACTGGATCCAAGATGGGCACATCAAACTGTTCTTCATCAATGGTGCATCCAATCCTGCAGATATATTCACCAAGAACTTGGGGCATATCAAGTTTGAAGAGTTTAGGCAGAGTCTCGGACTAATTATTCCATAAGGGTCATTAGATAATTTCCTTCGCTCCACATTGCTACATTCATTACTATACACTAATGTGCCTTTAGATTGGCAGCAAAGCAAGGGGGGGTGTTGAACTTCATATAAGGAGTTTCACCCCTATTAATTACTTAATAGTACTATGAGACTATATTTCCTTACTAGGTATATTGTAGTTGTATATAACATTCGGACTCAGCATCTGAGTTCTAATAGA
>JBBPLM010000484.1:0-14281 GCA_038089795.1 Pulchroboletus neoregius | reverse complement strand
CGCATGTCACAGGAGGTTGTACTTATCAAACAATAGCACGCTTTCGTCCGAGTCATTGTCGTTGTCGAGATGAGGCTGCCAACGCCACACAAGCTTTGCCCCATAGATTTGGAACAATGGACGCCGCTCATGTCGTCGGGGACATGTCCCAAGAATCCAAACATGGACACAACGCGATATCGGCAGCCCCGCCACCTGATCTGCAGAGTGCATTGACGTTGCGACACGCAAGTGTCCGGAGGTATGTTCATATCACTGGCTTTAGGTTAGAGTAGATGATAATGCCTCTCAGAGCACATTCGGACTGATGCTTGCGCTCATCTACATACGTCATTTCGATCGAAGCAATTGGACAACTACTTGGTGGTGTATCGCCTTTGTCCAATCCTGTGAAATGTTTATTCACATCATCGATTTGAAAGCATTCTCCCTGTTCCAACGAGAGTGCAGATATGTACTTTGAATCTGTGACCATAAGCAACCCAGCCAAGGTAAGTCCCCCCTTCTCCATTGGTCAAAGGCAAGACCGGGATGAGGTCATCGTGGATAGGGATGGAATTGTTCGCGCATTGCCAGGGGATTGAGTCTGCATCGTGAGGCTGGACCATTCGTTTAGTCTGCATCAATGCGACCATCTTGACACCGCAGATTCAAGTTACATAAACAAATTGTAAACCAAAGAGGATAGTTAGTCGAAAGGCGCGAAGCAGGGGAACAACATACATACCCCTGGATTCTTCGACCTTCAATTTTCTTGATCTTCGTCTGGAACTCTCAGGTGGTTGTCTCCCAGGATGGTGGGTGCCTTCTAAGTCAGGGAGGGATCCAGCCCGACGCCGACGCCGCCTTCTAATGCATCGACCAATGCTGGTGTGTAAAATGCCCTCAAGGGACACCACGAACTTACAAAGGAACCCGGACCGATTCAGCCCGGTTTTCATGTCTGCCTGGAGTCTAGACACCATTGACCCAGGGTATTCGTGACGGAGTCCCAAAGAATGCCTCGAGTCTCGTCAAATGCTTGACTTGCGCTACCACGCCCGACATACGTTGCGTTCCGAAAGGCGAGGTGGATTCCATCACAACAACCAAATGGTGACCCGGTGTCAGGAATCTCGACCAATCACTCAAAGTGAGCTAATGGCAAAGTGAATGATAATTCCAAGAATGAAGAGCGTACATCGTACGGTCTGACTACTTATACTACAGTACATGCATATTCCTCATTGTATACATGAGGACTGATGTCATGGTCTAGAATGTGATATATGTGAAATGAAATATAGAGAATCCTTACATTATCCCCCTTTTATCGTCGAGACTCCGGCGAGATCAATCTACGGGCGGAAATTTGAAATAAGAGGAATCGTACTTGTTATACTGTTTTTGGAGTGCTTTACACTCTGGTGACAAGAAGAGAGGGGAGGAAGGAGGGAGAGGAATTCTCAAACAGATAGGACATAGACAGGGAGGATCTTCCATACTCATTTTCCGGATGGTAATGGCAAGTCTTAGTGCATCAGGATTGGATCGGTGGAAATCCCGAATTGCCGTTTGTGCGTTGGCAAGTTCTTTTACGGGAATCCATTCATTTTCCTCATGTGGGAATCCCTTCCAATGAATGAGGTAATGGATGGTATTCTTGACGCGTTTGGAATCGACGATATACTCCACTTCTGCTTCTTCGACGCCAGAGATGATATCGGGTGGCAGAGGTGGTTCATGTCGTTGAGACGGGAATGTACCTCGATGATAGGGGTGAAGTAGGCATTTGTGAAATATGGGGTGGATTTGACGCCACGATTTGTCTAGTTTGAGGCGATATGCTGCAAGTGTTACAATTTCCTTTCCTTTCTCTCGTACACTCCTAGCTCTTACTTACTTTTGACTCTTATCTCGGACTTACTCTTTCTCCTCCGTCAATTCTCTCACATCGGCTAGTGTTCCCCACTTTCCATAGCCTTCTATGATACTCTTCTGTTTTTCCCCTTTTGTCTTCCCTTCCTTGGTCCGTGCACATTTATCCTGAGTATATAAAGACCCTAGTTATTGTTGAGAATCATGATTCTAGACTCGGCACAAAGGCCGGATCTATGACACTATTCATATTACTCATAGATAAGGAGATAGCTATATTTAGCTTATCTGACTCACAGTGACTCATATTGAGTCACATCAGTGATAACATATTTAGTGTACTATAGATAACTAGCCTATGGCAGTTATAGCTCTTATCTCTTCATAGAGTTTGAGCTCCACTTGAACCTTAAATGGTTCAGTATATAAGGACAGGCCTTTAGCCTGTCTCAATAACAGTTCTTTCACCTGTTCTACTATCACTTGCCACCTCTACACCTGAGTTCAATACTCAAACACATTTGACTAGCAATTGTTATACACTTGCTACTCTTGATTATCAACCAACACTCTATTTGTCTTGGTGAGTCTCCCACCAGACATCATACTCCCCCTGCCCCTGCGCCATTGGAATCTTTGTATTCCAATAGTTATCCTTTTGTATTCTCTATTCTTGATCTACACAATACAAGCGTAACGTTAAGTCTCTCCTCCCTCGAGTCTCCTCTGAGTTTACCCCTTGGAAGCATCCTTTGTTACGCTTGGGTCTGGGTAGGGCAACAAGCGTAGCCTTCAAGATAAGACTGAGGTACTGGGTGGTTCAAGCCTGGGTTCTCCTAGGCAAGACGAGACATTTGTAGCAACGTCAAGGGGGTCCTTGGTGACAGAACGGTCACCTAAGGTCAAGGGGGGTCTGGGACAAGCTGCCTGCTCAAAGTGCACGCAGAGACTTGTAAGGTTCAAGCAGGGATGCGAGAAACAACAAATAGATTGCTAGGACTCTTGTAGATACAAGTAAGAAGGAGAACTAGCTTAAGAGTAAAGGCCCTCATCTAGAGGCCTTATATACCTAGCCCCTTGGTTTAGGGCAGGTTCTGGTGTGCCTAATATAGTAACTAGGCAGAATGTTGTAGAAAGTGAAAGAACAAAGGGGTAGTAAGCGAGAACGAGTCATCAAGTGACGAACTCGGCTGGAAGGCTATGGAGGAGTAATCTCGATGACTAAGTGGATGAGTAATCATATGACAAAGGCAGATGATTAGGAATACTGGATGAGTCATTGATGAAAAGAAAATATAGTCCAAGGATGAGAACAAAAGTGTACGTGTAAGATGGGGAATCGTAACATCCTTGCTTCATCCCTCATCATCCTCATCTGATCTCTGAATGATTGCTCGTCTGACGTCAGTCTCTTTGTGAGCATTGCCAGAACGCAGTCTGTCTAGTAAGAGACCTTATTGTCTACGCTTCGTGTAACAGCAAGTCCTTCCTTTTTGATGACCTGGAACGGACCATATCTTTTGTTGTCGAGTTTCTTTGATGGTCGTTCAGTCCGGATATTAGTGGCTTCGAGGAGTACTAAGTCACCCGGTTTATATTTGATGGGAGGTCGGACTTTGCAGTTGTGGAATCGCTTCATGTCGTAAGATGCCATTTTGAGGGCGGATTTTGCAATTTGTTGAGTTGATTTCATTTCCTTGACAAATTCATTGGCTGCCAGGTTCCTGTCTTTTCCTTTTTGGGAGAATCCTGATCGAGGTTGTTGTCTGTAGTTTAGAAGGAATGGGGAGAAGGTAGTCGCAGAGGAAGAGGTTTGATTATGTGTGAATTCTGCGATCGATAACCATTCGACCCAGTCAGATTGACAATGGTTTACATATATGCGTAGGTATTGTTCGACCCATGCATTAACTCTTTCTGTTTGACCATTGGTTTCTGGGTGATAGGCAGTAGACGGATTGCCTTCTATCTGTAATTGGGAGTAGAGTTCCTTCATGAACGACGAGATGAATTTGGGACCTCAATCTGAGATCACTTTTTTTGGGATGCCGTGCAGTTTGAAGACTTTGTCTCTGAAGACTTTTGCTACACCTTGGGAGGTTATCTCGGTGGAGATGGGGAATAATTGAATCATCTTTGAGAATCGGTCAACTATGACCATTATAGCATTTTTTCCTTTTGATTCGGGTAGTGGACCGATTAGATCCACCGAGATGATTTCCCATGGGGCATCGGGGATTGCATTAGGATTCAACGGGGTCTTTTTTCCCAATGTATCCGTTTTGACTCTCTGGCATTTGTCGTACCCTTGGATATATTTGACAATGTCTCGTTTAATTGTTGGCCAATAGTAGCGAGTTTTGGTGAGGTTGAGAGTCCGTCTGATTCCTGGATGTCCTGCGAGTGGGTGATTGTGGTTTTGTTTGATAACTTGTTCTCGCAGTTGAGGATTGGGTGGAATATAAAGGAGGGTTTTGCAGTGAATCAGATCGTCTTTCTTGTACCAGGGAGAGTCTTTCATTTTTAGTCCTTTGACAACAAACTTCTCGGTGCAGAATTGGTTTTTTGTCACCATTGACTCAATTGTTTCCGACTGTTTTAACGACGTTGCCCGAATATCCCCCCTTTTGGGGAGGATCTCCATTGAAGAAGACTCTTCGGGCATCGACGAGTGTGATGATTTGTTTTGTTCGGGTACCTTTGTCCGAATATCCCCCTTTTTGGGGAGGATCTCCATTGAAGAAGACTCTTCGGACTTGGGTGTGGTAAGAATTTGAATCTGGATATTGTCTTTCGTCCCCCTCTCAAAGTCTGACCTCCGGGACAGAGGGTCGGCTGGATTTGTTTTTCCAGGGTGATGCTGGATGATGTAGTGGTATTCCTGGAGGGTTTGATTCCAGTGAGCCTGATGGCAACTGAGATCCTGTGGTTGTGTGAAATATTCCAGATTTTTGTGATCTGTAAGGATCGTGAAAGGGTATTTGGCATCGAGGAGATATTGGTGCCATTCTTTAAGTGCAAATATGATGGCTGCCATCTCGAGATCGGTGGCGTGGTAATTATGCTCCATGTTGTTCAGAGAGCGTGAGATGAAGGCAATGGGATGCCAGCGATTGTCGTGTTGTTGAGATAAGATTGCTCCTATGCTGATCCCCGATCCATTGGTTTCAACGCGGAAAGGAAGGTCACTGTCAGGCATTTGTAATGCCGGCGCTGTTGTGATCACTTCTTTTAGTAATTCGAATGTGTGTTGACAGTCGGGCATCCATTCAAAGGGTAATTTTTTGGAAGTAAGGGCGTTGAGGGGACGAGCAATTTTGGAGAAGTTCTCAATGAAACGATGATAGAAATTGAGGAATCCCAGGAAGCCATGGAGTTCCTTTCGACTTTTTGGCGTAGGCCAATCGGTCACCCCTTTAACCTTCCCAGGGTCCTTTTTTATTTGTCCTTTAGACACGATGAGTCCCAGATACTCCGTTTCCTGAGTTTCAAAGTCACATTTGATGTGTTTCAAGGATAATTTGTTGTCTCGTAAGATTTGTAGGACCTCTCGTACAACCCAGCAATGGTTGTCAAGGGTTTTGGTAAAGATCATTATATCATCCATGTACACAACAACTTTTCCCTTATTAATGAGGTCACGGAAGATGTGATTCATCATTGTTTGGAAGGTTGCAGGTGAATTACAGAGGCCAAAGAACATAACTAGTGGTTCGAATAGCCCTCTATTGGTTCTGAATGCTGCTTTCCACTCGTCTCCGTCTTTCATCCGTATGTTATTGTATCCCCAGCGTATGTCAAGCTTGGTGTAGTATTTTGCATTTTTGAGTTTGTCAATCAGCTCAGAGATAAGCGGTAGGGGATATCAGTTTTTGACTGTGATGTCATTTAATTTCTGATAGTCTTGGACGGGGCGGAGTTTGCCATCCTTCTTTTTGATGAAGAAGAAAGCGGAGGCAAATTGGCTTTTTGATGGTTGGATACAACCAGTGGACAAGTTTTCCTCCAGGAAGTCGTCAAGTTGTTTTTGTTTGACTGCAGTGAGATTGTAGGTTTTGCAATCAACCTTGTGATTTCCTGGTAGAAGTTCAATTGCGTGATCCCATGGTCGATGGGGTGGAAGTTCGTTGAATGTTTCTTTGGCAAAAATGTCTTTATATTCGTGATAGGCTTCAGGGACTATTTCTTTGAATGTTTTAGTTTGTTTAGACTCTCCAGCCGTGATGGCTATGTCAGTGGAAAGGGTCCTGAAGTATTCCTGATCTATCATAAATAGACGTTTGGGTTTGACTTCCTCATCATCGATCTCAGGGTCTAAGAGACTGGGGACATGCTCGTTGTCACACGTGAACTCAAGGGTTTTCACTTTCCAATCGATCTGGGAATTATGTTGCTTTAGCCAGTCGTATCCCAGGAAGATGGGATGCTTAGATTCGACATGGCCATGGCGATTTGTTTGGAGTGCTCTCCGATCCTCATTTCCACAATGGCAAATTCTTTTATGGAGCCAGCGCTATTTATCGATCCGTCTGCATTGTATACAGGAATAGGTATTGGTAACTGATACCTTTTCAGCCTCTTTTCCTTGGCAAATCTTTCGTCAATGGTTGTTCTGGTGCATCCAGAATCCAACAGGGTTATAACGTTGAGGGTTTCACCCGATGGAGTTTCTAAGATTGCCTTGACTTCAAAAGTGTTGTCGGATCGTCTCTTGCACTGCACAAATTTTGGTTTTTGTTGGAGCTCACGCAGTGTGAATTGTGCTTCAAGTTTGTTGACCCCTTTTAGTTGTCGAATCAACTTGGGGGTGACTTGCTCTTGGCGAGATTCATGCACAAAAGATCTCACGTGTTTGATTGCTCGCTCTTCGTCCTTCAAGTCTACTACCTTTTTGATCCACTGAGACGTCCACAGGTCTACAGTGTTCATCCAGGTTTGTCTTGTCTGCTTATCCCCCTTTTCGAGGGGGATCGTCATAGCCAGTGGCGTAGACAACTCAGCGGACTTCTGTTGATTTGACTGCTTATCCACCCTCGCGGGAAGGATCTCCTGAAGAGACTCAGCGGTCTTCATTGCCTTATTTTCGGGTTTCTTTAGGATTGAAATCCGGGGGATCTCCGCAATCCCCATAGATCCAAAACCTTGATTGCCTCGCTTTGTCTCATCAAGTAAATTTGTTTCGTTTAACTCATCGATGCTTATTTTCTCAATGATTAATTGAGCGATGCAATCACCCGGGTTGACTTCAAACTGGACGTCAGAGTGGTTGACTAACAGGACTTTTATTTCACCTCGATAGTCACTGTCAATTACGCCTGCTGCAACGTCAATTCCTTTGATTGCTAATCCACTTCGAGGTGCTATTCTCCCATAGGCGCCTCGAGGAATAGCAAATGCTATTTGGGTTTTTATGACCTCGCGTTTCCAAGGTTGTATGATTTTAGGTTCCGCGGCACTTATGTTGTAACTGGCAGCGATGTCGGATTTCTTTTCTGGATGTCGAGCTTCGGGACCTAATCTTTTGAACTTAAGTTTTGAGATCTCGGTTTCGTCAATTGGTAGAACAGCGAATTTATTGTTACTATTTACACATGACGAAGGGTTCATAGGAGATTCAGATGACCTCAAGTCTGATCTCCGATCAGAAAATCCTTTTCTATGCAACTAATCTCGGTCACAAGCTCCTCAGCTGTCATATAGCTAATCTGCTGATTTCTGAAAGTCATCTGGCGGATGACCCGTTTTCTCATGTGGTCCTTGCACGGCCACGGCTTTGAGCACTTGGCACATTTTCCTTCGGCGCGAGCCTTGGAAATGTCCATTGGTATTCCCTGACCGCCAAAGGTGCCCGTTTGATTTGGGTGAGTCGCTGTCGGTGCGACAGTTTTTGCAGCAGGAGGGGTTGTTGCCTTGTTCGCCGAGAAATTGGCGATGGGATTTTTTCCTTTATAGTTGGGACTGACGTAGTTGGTCCCTTGTCGTGGATTTGCATTCCAAGACCTGGTGGGGGCATTGGTGTGGACAGTCAAGGTACCCTTCTGAGCCTTTTGCTCAGTCTTGATTCGCTCAGCCTGAATCAAGGCATGGACCCAATCATTGAGTTCGTTGGAGTCGATGAGGTGGACTTGGGAGATTTCAACGAACTCCACCAGCTCTTGTTTTACGGTTTTTCAGATCAACTGGATCAGGAACCTGCCATGAGCTCCTGTGTTGTATTGTGCCTCAATGACACATTGGTGGAATCGAAGAATGAACTCCTCGATCAGTTCTGCTGATTTTTGCCGTAGGTTGGCAAGTTCTTGTTCGGCCTTTCTGCGGATGTTGGCCGGTTGGAATGTTGTCAAGAGGTTCCATTTGAATTCCTCAAAACTATAGGTTTTGAGGTTGTGGGCGTCGACGAACATATTGGCAAATCGCTCAGCTGATCCGCCTTTCATTAACGACAATGCAATCATAATTTTTTGCATGTCATTTGGGGTTTGTTGATAGCCTCCGAGGTGAAGGGTCAACTGTCTCCACCATCCGAGGAAGTCCTTTTTGTTCCCATCAAAGTATGGTGGCTTGGGAACGAATGATTTTCCGATGTCCGGGGCGGAGAGCCAAACGTCGGGGGGCGATTTGAGTTTAGGAAGTTCAAAAAAGGCGGCAGTATATTTTTTTGTTTCCTGGGCGAGAAGTGCCTCAGAAACCGCCTTGCTGATGAGCGCGGAGAGCTCATTTTGTGAGAGGGAGATTTGGCCTGAGCCAGAGGGTTCGTCCAACATCCTTATTGGCGATGGTGGGAAGGTGTCGGCGGAGGAGATAGGGGAGAAGGGAGGAGAATCCGCCGGTGTCATAGGGTTCGACACAACAGGCGCAATATCCGAGTACTAGTTACTACACAATTAAATTGCCTTCACTAGCTCTAGATCAAACACGGGGAATGGAGTGACTCTCTTTTTCTTTCCAGCGGCAAACGGAGTCGACAAGAGGAGGGAACCGGAAGCTGCCTGGCTATGGCAGTTGTCCACGAGCACCACAGCAGGAAGAGGGCTCTATCGGACTGTACGTGACGTCACAGGTATTCACGCAAACCTGCCCCAACTAGCATATGAGGACCATACGGACTGTTAGGCACTCAACAGACAATGGGGGCTCGTGCTCTATGCCCGGTAGCAACGTTATCCGTATTTAGTACGGCGGACGACTGTATATGCAGACATGGGTTCGGTGTCTTTCCGATACAGGCTGCGACTGTAACGCAAGCAGGATGCAACCGTGATGCTTTAGGCCCAAAGAGGGCTAGTGGGGGGAAAGTGGGAAGAGTGGGGGAGTGTGATGGACTTCCATGACCTCACGGTGACCTAAGTCCCAAGATCGCTTCTATCCACTACTAAGGGTCAGGGGGTCGCTGTACCGCCTATAAACAGGACTTATGTTTTCTGCAACAAAACCACAACTGCCTCAGCGCGTAGAAAGGTGGGTTCCCCTAGTCCCTGGGGTCCGGGATTGAGCAAGTGCTCGGTGGTGACAACGGCAGGAATAAATCAGTCCCGACCGAAGGCGAATAGAGTGAGAACGGAGTGGAGGGTGATGGCTCGAACGTCGGCGAAGAGCCACGTTGAACGATGAGTAAGGTGGTAAGAGGGTAGGGCTCAAAGTGAGCAGTACAAAAGGGATATTCTTGGAATTTTGTCAGGAATCTCGACCAATCACTCAAAGTGAGCTAATGGCAAAGTGAATGATAATTCCAAGAATGAAGAGTGTACATCGTACGGTCTGACTACTTATACTACAGTACATGCATATTCCTCATTGTATACATGAGGACTGATGTCATGGTCTAGAATGTGATATATGTGAAATGAAATATAGAGATTCCTTACACCCGGCCAGACATTCGAATGGTTAAGGGGAAGTGGCCAAATAGGGCGGAGAGACGACAGCTCGTAGTTTGTGCAAATAAGTGGGTGTGCCTGGCATGCCCACAGCACACCAAATCCAGAGTTCACGTTGTATGACAATAGGATCTGCAGAACTTCTGGACATCTAAGTTTGTCGCAATGAAGGGTGGGAGGTAGGTCCAGGATGAAATCTGAACTGGAGTTGCGACGACTCGCAGCAAGTGATCAAAATTAACATGAACATATAGGCATGCAGCAAGCAGAGGTGAGCAATTTTGCTTGCGCGAGGGTCCCAAGCACCCATTAATCGACGCGTCATGGCAAATTGCGCAAGTTGGTGATACAAGCAATGGTGTAGTAAATTCCAGAGTTGAGAAGGGACAAGTGGGATTATTTCACTCGCCGTGTGAACACCTCGTCAGGACTTGTCGACTATGAAACCACACGGAACATCCTTCCCACTAGGCAACATTAATTTTGGAAGTAACATCTTGTAATGTGAGGTGGAACTACAAAGTCTACCAGAGATTGTACTGCAAAGAAACTGGGATCCAGGATGGTGCGCTGTTAAACAAACGAACGATGGTCGGGTAGTCCAGTATGTTCTATAGCAAGGTTAACGTAGGACTCAGGGAAGCTGAGTTTTCTTGCTGGACAAAACCTACCTGAACCACTGTTTCCGTATCCATTGTTGTTGATGGTAATTCCTGAAGGATTTGAATCCGTGTTGTTGAGGAGGTTAAGATTGACATTGAAGTTGAGAAAACTGAAGCTGGAAGCCGAGCTAGGGCTACTGGGCGAGGTCGAGATACTACTCCGCACAGACGATAATGCATCGGCCTCGGGAACTGTCATTTCGGCTAAGGTTCAGTAGTAGTAGACATGGGGTCAGCAGGTGACTAGATGGAATATTGTTGCCTTACTCAAGGCTTGTCCATCTTGACTATCAGGAGTTGGATCGTCAAAGGGATTTCCAGATTCCAGAGTGGACATTATCTTTTGGAGAATATCGACTGCCTCCTCCGTAACAGGACCCCCCAGATCCACTGCCACACCCGAAAGTACTTCATCATTTGGAACAGATTCACCTACATTTGTAGTTGAAAGAAGCTTGCAATTCACCGGAATGGACACCTACTTTCAACCTCAACCAGATCTGCTGTGGCAGTCGATAGAATGGTTCTCTTCATGCTATCAGATTTAGTCTTTTGTCATCATTAGCTTCTTCCACCTCAAGACTTTATTACAGAAGGTACTACCGCGGCCGTGTTCATGAGGTCAAAGGTGTCGGTAACGAATGTTCGTCTCGCACGTTTTATTTCTCCGTGGTTGAGTAACTTGAATAACCATTTGCGGCTCTCAAGGGATTCAAGTTCCATCCCTTGTCGCTTGAACCTGATGTTGAAGTGGGGAAAAAATTTACTACCTGAAACAAGCTTTGACAATTTACTCACTCGTCATACTTGGCTTTCGTTTCTCGGAGAAAAGGCTTATGATTTTGGTCCAAACTTTTGCTCATAGAACGAATTTTGACCATATCTTCCAACGTCACTCGAAGAAAGACACGACCTGCATGCAAGGATTTCTTGGCAGTGATTCTCGCGAGGACTGTCCGATCATAATTTCTAACCAATCCGAGGGAATCGGATGGGAAGAGCACCGTCTGAAGATCGTCGGATGGCATGATCAAGGGGGGTACATAACCTTCTACAGCGCATCTCGTCTTCTACACTTAAAGGAGGGAAGCCGTGTGGAAAAAGTTCCCTCTAGGCTCTAGCAACCCCCTCCTCCCTTCTTAGTAGTCAAATACAGCTCCGCGACGACTGTCGGTCCACGGGGTCCAATATGGATCCATGTTTGGGTGTATTTGCACACTCAGCTACTGAACACAACACACCGTTCTGTCGTGCGTTATGCCCTCCCGCTCGAAAAAGCAAACAGTCAAGGAGGCTGAAGCCAGGCGAGAGGAAGCATCACTCGCTCAACTTGAGCTTGCAGCTTTTGGCGATGCGCCGACGAACAAAGATGGTAGCCAGCTCTCTGAGCCCGAGTTGTGGTGGTCCAAGCATTGCAATTGGTTGAAGGATAATGGATATATACTTCGACCCCGCTACACCCCGGACTGGACGCCTTCTTGGCAAGGAACGAACAAGAGTTGGTTGATGTGCGAAGATAGCCGTGTAGCCAAGGTGTGCATCAAACATCTCGGGCTTTGTTTCGTGTCACTCATCCGTTAAAAAATTCTAGTACGCTAGCAGGATCCTCGATGCAACGCGTGCTTCGGATGGCGCCTTTGTTACGCTTAAGCTAGTCAACAGAAGGGTCCACCCCCACGAGATAGATATCGCACAATATTTCTCCTCCCAAACGCTAGCCGCGAGTGCTAACCATTGTGTCCCAATTTATGACGTGTTGTCCGTTCCCGATGAGGAGGACGTGTCGATCGTCGTCATGCCTCTGCTTCAAGATTATACATACCCTCCTTGTGCTACTTTTGGAGAAGCGGTTGAGTGTGTCAGGCAATTGTTTGAAGTATGCCTTCATACATTTCACTTGCCCACTCGCTGACCTTTGGCAGGGTCTCCATTTTATGCACAAGCATCATGTCGCTCATCGGTGAGTAGTATCAGTAGTGTAAGGGAGTTCATCTGTCGATTTAGTTTTCCGCAGCGATTGTACATCCAAAAACATCATGATGGATCCAAGTAGGCTTTACATTGATGCATTTCATCCTGCTAGTCCTTTGATGAGGCGCGACTTCTCTGGATATGCACGCTACAAGACTCGAACCGAACGACCTCCGAAATACTTCTTGATAGATTTTGGCCTGTCACGTCGCTATGGTGATTCCATTGTCAAACCTATGGAAGTCCCGATATGGGGAGGCGACAAAGAAGTCCCGGAATTCCAGACCTCCAATGCTCCTTGTGACCCTTTCCCTACCGACGTCTTCTACATCGGCAATGCCATCAGGAAGGATTTTATTGAGGTATGCCGTGTTACCACGTGTTGCATGCCTTCCGCTAATGTGAACCCAGCCGAAGCTGGGGTTTGACTTCATACGACCTCTGATAGCTGACATGATTCAGAAAGACCCTTCAAAACGTCCCACGATGACCGAAGTTGTCCAGCGGTTTGATGTTCTCAGAGCTGGCCTTAGTAACTGGAAGTTGCGCTCGCGCGTGATCGACAGAGGAGAGAATGCATATCACAGCGTTACTCGTGGTGCCTCCCACTGGATGCGACAAATCGGGTTAATCACGCGTGGCATCCCGGCTGTACCCACATCCCCATGAAATATGCAACGTCATGTTCCATTTCCATGGCATTTACTTTACTACCTATTGCATGCTGGTTCGCCTGCTCGGTTGCGTGTTCATCTCGGAAGGCCGTCCCTAAAAGGAATGGGTTAAATTCCAATCAAGTGCCGTTTGGTGAGAGACATCCTTACAACATTATTATTGTCATATCAAGGAGATTCAGCATAGCTGCTACTAATTTGACGATTCTATGATATCTGGTGAACACCAAGTCAGATACGATAGGTGATACTTTCCGTGCCCTGCAGCTTCATGCACTCTTGACGCAGCCCGATCGAAAGTGCAAAACTTTGACTGCCAATACTTACACGATTTGTAAAGTGGGACTTCGGTTTCATCATCATCATTTTCACCCCCGGAATTGCCCCATAATGTATGAATGGCACTGCGTCGTATGATTCAGAATGTCTCGCGTCGGGCGTGCCAATAACCCGTTACAACCGTGACGTGCTCTTCCAAAATATTGTAGTCTCGTTAGTACTGGTAACAGGCTAAGTTCTGGCTACTTCACAGCTGTCAAGCCACGTCGGCGACGTCGCTGGGCTTCAAACGGAGAACATTCGCGGGTGAAATTATCTATGTTCATTGAGATCGGAATTACAGGTGGAAGGAGTTATCTGTTCTCGTATTGAATGATTCTACTGAATGTTTGTGTAACCACTCCTGGCGTGAAACGACCACTGCATTTAGGGGATTTAGAGATGGGCGGGTGACTGGGGTCATACCTCTGTATTGGAAAGTTGGGGCTATCGCTCACTCTCACGTATACCTTATCTGAACATCTTCACTAGCAAGTTCTCGAGTGCCTTCACCGAAAACAAACATACAAGAATAATTACTGTATGATGATCAGAACTTCTTGATATCGAGAATCGTCCTCCACACGAGTACCCCCACTCTCCTGGTGGCATGAGAAGATTACTGGTTTGCCACTTGTCTCGGAATCGGCCTAATTTGGAGTGGCAAGAGGCAGTGGCAGTACGACATTTGCGGCGCACATCAGATATCGACAGGGCTCTTGATTGGTGAATCGTTTCCTTGGACCGTCTTTGCCACGTCCGGTCACTTAACTTGTATTTGCTATTACCTCTGGATCGAGTTGGGAGCTGCACGTGCATAAGCACCACCACCTTGTAAGTCTTCCTCGCTCGTAACTCACCTGGCAAAATACAACGACAACTATATAGATTCTCTTGCAGCCTCGCCTGCCTCGCACGATGC
>JBBPLM010000483.1:0-14281 GCA_038089795.1 Pulchroboletus neoregius | reverse complement strand
ATCGAATCGGACTCGACATTACACTTTACAACGGCACATACAAAATCAAGCATTCAGAACATCATCTACGGATCCAATTCAACCCCTAGTCTACCATCATTGCCTGTTAGTGATCTTGATCTTCTGAAGAACAGTAACATATCCAAACCATCAGTCACCCAATCAAGAAAAAAAAACCAAAATGAGACGTACATTATCTCAACCGTTAAAATCACCTTCAGAAAGTGGCCGTCCATGAAGAAGTTTGCCCATGTGGGTCGACGTAAAGTCGATGCCTTTGTTGCGAAGATCCATCAACGCCTTGAGGCTAACGATGGGTGTACTTGAGAACGTGTGCGGGATCTGGATCCGCGAGTGCTTTGATCGACTCCTCGGCGAGATGAATCCGTCGGGCTCAACCTCCATGCCCTCTTCGCCTTGCAGGTCCCTTGCATACACGCAAAGGAAACGACACAACCGGATGTACGTCTCGTAGTCCTTCAGGTATAGCTGCCCAGCAAATACGCTCAACTGATCCATAATCGAGGAGGGGGGAATCCACCCATTGGGGACCGCGGGGATGCTGTACAAGGCAAGGTCGTCGCATGGTTTCATTGACTTGGTGATGCGGGGTGTGTACAGATGGAGGTGAACTCTTTTGCTCGACCTAATAATCGGTAGCAAGCTGTTCACTTCGTAAGGGCTTAAAATGACAAGCACGTCGTTGGAACCTCTCTTCGCGGAAACGATCCAGTGGACAGGGCGCAAGTAGTCGCTCATCTTTCCAGATACTCTGACGGTCCCCTCAAAATCTTTCGTTGCCAACACAGATTGGCTCCAAATGTACGGCTCATCGGTAGCTGCAGAGGTCGCATGAAGTGTGTCGAAAGCTGAACTGAAAGATTTGGTCCGTGTGCTGAAAAATTTGGTCCGTGCGGGAATGACGCCGGTCTTTACAAAGTCAACGACGTCTTGGTGGATGAAATGATTCGCTGGTAGTACACCCGAGGGACGTTTTACTTGTCGTTCGGGCCCGGCCGTGACTTCATAAACGAGTTCTCGTTCTTGTTCTTCATCCATGCCTACGGAGCATAGCGATAGAACCATGAGATCAATGCAGCGCTGACGAATGTCCGGACTGGTCAAGACGGCAGAATTGGAAGGGTTGCGTGGCTCATATAGATCTTCCAACCTCTTGGCTTCTGGTTGAAGCCACTTGTCTGATAGTTCTTTCGAGGTCACTTGGTCTCTACAGAAGCTGGTCCAAGCGGCATATCGAGATGTATGGTCCATCCCTTGTTGTACCCAATGAGGTGCCCACCGCTGAATATGGTCCCACGTCTCTCGTATGGCCCAGTATAGGATATCCATGGTCTCGATGGGGTTTTTGTCTTTGCCAGCCACAAAGCGGATATGCCGATCAACTTCGAGGGGTGCGAAAAACATGATAGAATGACCAAAGCCGAGCTTCCGCATCCGCATGCAACCTATGAGAGTCAAACATTTAGACTGGTAGAAAGAAATGGGGCAAACTTTACATACCTTGAGCCAAACGATCTTTGGTAACCTTAGGGCCCAGAGTGACAGCAGCACGGAATCCGCTTGGAAATTTAATGTCGGTACCACGCGTATGAGCATCATCGAGGTATACCACACATCGGTCTAAATGCTGCGCGAATGTAGGAGCTGTGTATTGCCGTCTCGTGTGTGCACCATCAACTCATCGTCCTCGTCAATGTATATGGCGGCAGAAACATTTGGAGTGATGTCTAGCCAGGCTTTAGCTAGTTCATGATTTCGAAGATCGAGCATTTGAGCGCCGACGTCCAATAGGACACGGATCTCAGGCTTCTGGGCAACCAAGATCTGAAGGAATTCACGTGTGGTTCGCCGATCGCCGTTCTTGTGGGCCATGCACATGTAGTGCTTATTCTCCGGCTGTAGAAGCCAAGACAGAACCTTTGCATTGGTACCTCGTTGATGATCGGGATCGCGTTGAGTGATATGGAGGGGTAATAAATGTCGACCGTCATTCGTTCCTGAAAATCCTGAGACATGTTTGAGCCAGCGAGCTCGAGGATCAAGTGGCCGTACCCTCAACCTACCTGTAACTATACGTTCTTTCTTTTCTGCCAAATCCCAACCTGAACTTGACAGCTTTGAAGGAAATTCCTTGGCTTCTCTCGGGAACACGACTCTCGAAAGGTAGAAATCGACTGTTGCCCTGTTCCGCGAGAACAGAGGAAACAAAGACTTGTTCCATTGTTCCGCTGACTCGATATTGATGCCGCTTAAAGTCTGGAGAGATTCTGGCACGGTGGAGCAGTCTCGGACCCAGAGATTGTACTCCAAGGATGGTTCCTGTTGCTTAGAAAGGATTTCAAAGGAAAGTTTCAGCTGCTCTTCTCTGAGGCCACCATAATAGTAAGAAAGGCATGTGAGGATGATGACGATATCCGGATGACCAAACTCGGCCCTTTGTGCTGGGACATCTTTTGCTCTATATGGGACTGCCAGCATAGTGCGCGTTGGGGTAAGGCCATAGTCTACTCGCCACCGCCGCTCTCTGAAAGCAAACAAAAGAATGCCATTGGCCAAGAGGCCACGCAGCAGTGACAGACCACCCCACAGAGGAGTTTTTTGAGAGTACTCCTTTACCAATTGAACTTTTGCGGGGGGGACATCTTCGCACGATATGAAGCTTCGAATCGCGTCCCTAAGGCCCAAGTGGAGCTGTCCGAAGCTGATGTTCGGAAGGAGACCTTCGACAACGTCTTGGACTATCCACGAAATCAACTTTTGACCAGCGTCTGCTTGCAAGACACGAAGGTAGGGAAAGGCTCCGGGTGGTCCAGGTTCATACTCTACTCCAAGCGGAAACAGCTCTCGGAGGGAAGACGCATGTTTGCTCACAAGGCTGAGAACTTGTTCAGTGGTGGTCCATCGTTCGGGGTAACCTTCGACATTTTGCTGAAGGCCGATAGTGAATACCAATTGAGACCGAACATCAAGGATTTCGTCGCTCTCATCTAAAATATCTCGTGAATGAGAGTGGAGCCATCTTTGAAGCTCCATTAATAGATGTGCCACTTGTCCATCCTCTGCCGGAGACAGCTGTTTCTCCACGCTCACTAGCTTGAGCGACAGAACGTGCTCTGGCTGGAGAACCAGAATCCCACGCTTCTGCATGCATTCCAACATAATTTGACGGAGGAAAGCCACTTTCCGACGATTTACCTCGAGGGAACGAGAGAATGGCAGGTAGTAGCCAGTCTGGATGTGCTTCGGCGTTCCAACCATCACATCCTTCGTTCTGTAGTTCCCTGCAGAGCTCTTCATGAAGGTTGTCGAAGTGTAGTAGAAGCAATCTTCGAGCACGCTGTAGCTCGAGTGCGAGTAGAATGAGCCTTACGAGATACCCCTTCCATTCGTCGGGAAGTGTGGCTGGTGAGTCCGACGCGAGGCACCGAAAAAGTGCGAGTGCAGTGATGCGTGGCCATTGACCGGACTGCTCGACTGCTTGTTCGCATTGGCTTCTCGGGCCTAGATGCCACTGGAGGTGGTGAAGAGCTTCGACGTAGTTGGCTCTGCACCTAGCATAGTGTTCCACAAGCGTCCCTGCAGTAGGTAACTTCATTACTCCGTGAGTTACAAGGGGCATTTCACTTCCGAAGCATTCTGCACTGGTGCGAAGTGCCGAGACGTATTGATGCTGAAATGGATTGACTGCATTTGCCCCAACCACGGTAATTAATCGATGTAATGAGGTGGAACCAGAGTGTGAGGTGTTTCCGACGTCGGCAGCATATCGAGGCAATTTATCGTGTGCTCTTAACGGTGGTGCAGGTCTGGCGAATAGGTGGTCTACCGCGAGCGGCCATGGGATACAAGCAGGGATGCTTTGCAAGGGATGGAATGAGTATGGAAGAGTGTCGGGGTTTGGGGAGGCCTGTGAGTGTAGAATGTCCAGAATCGTCTGAACACGAGTCAAATGTTCTTTGAGTTTGAAACTGCGAAAGAAATCGGAGAAGTGACTCTGAACTTTGGATGCCAAATCCACCACATCATATAAATCAGGATTCAGTGAGCACGGTGGGGAGGTCTCGCATGGCCAAGCGGCCAACAACTCTTGAGCTGTTGCATCCGCATCCGAGCGTCGTCTACTGTTATACATTCCAACTTGACGTCGTTTTGAGTCAGCGAGACTTTCGCCGTGTTGCGCACGCTCTAAACGTTCAGGGCTGCGTGCGAAGGAGTAGGCGCAATCGGCAACGCAATTGCTCAAGGTAACCAAAGAAGGATAACATCCCTTCGAAATGGGGTAGGAATCATAGTGGGTGGATCCTCGAAACGGAACTGCGAGTGCGATGCAAAGGCCACGAGCACGGGAACCAGCTCTCTAAGGTCCAACGAGCCATATGCCATGGCAGGTAGTGAGAAAAGCAACCGAAACCATTTTCTTTCGTCGCTTCTTCGCAGGAGATTGTATGTCTTGAGCCAAATCAATGGAAGATCAGGAGTTAACCACGATCTGTCATATTGGAGAGATGAAGTGGCATCCCCAGACACTTTCTTCGTCCATGATCCCACCATTTTCCATATATCCTTTGCACTTGTTGCAGTCCGGCGGTAAACGTAAGTCGCTGCGGTATAAGCGCGATGCTCTCCCGATGCAACATCCACTAGGTCTCTTGCAGGGTACCGGACATCGAAGGTTGCTTCGGAAGGTTGCCCAGAAGACTCGAATGGAAATAGATACACAGCTCGTCGCGCACTGCGCTTTAGGAGGTGATCGTCTTGCAACAGAAACCTTTGGAATATAGGGCTCGATTGGCTCTCATAGAATTCCAAAACTCTTTCATAGTGGTCCTTGATTGCTTTGGAAAGGATGTACAACTCGTGATTCTGCGAATTTGGCGGAACATTGCGCCACTCCACCTTCTGCACAGGTTGTTGGGCATACCATGTTCGCGAGGGACACATGGATGCAATGAAGCTCAGGAGCTCCGCATCGCGAGAACTGAACCTCATTGTTGACGACCAACTAGCTGACCGGAGTACAGACAATGCTTCCTCTGTACCAGACCTGCCGGTAAGCAGATCGGTGCTGGATCCGCTGGTCAGGGCATGCAGGTAAGCACAATATAACTTGCTTGTCAAACCAGCATTTCCCGTCAAGCAGCCCAGGTCGGTATCGACCCTATATGTCTGGTACGTGACCCGCTTGAGGACAGAACGAGGGGTGGTGATTTCAACACAGACATGATAGCCATCTATCCGAAATGAAATTTCACCATCAGGGATGAGGACACATCGGGGGATGAGTTCGACAGCATTGATATCTCCGATCTTCGGCCGAAGGACAAGCTGGCTAGCCAACCCAAAGAGAGTCCCAACAGATTGGTTCTCGTCATAAACCATGCCCCGGATGTTGCGAGATTGGAGGTCCCCATCCTCATCAACATAGAAGGATAGGTCGTAGTGCGGCAAGACAACAGACAGCTGTAATGACGCAGATTGACCGGAGTCAGCCGGGCATATGCTGACGATGAGATCCTGGGGGGTGGTAAGTGGCCGTAAGAGACTTGAAACCATCTGCCATGACTGGCTTCGAATGTCTACAAGGCACTCGTGGCCTTTCCGCATGCGATAATGTCCGGGAGTACAGTCAATCTTCCAGTTCTCTGATGAAGCCTCCCAAAGGCTGTCGAGGGGACGGATCTCCATGACGGACGTGGAAAGGTTTAACCAATGAGCATGTCCCTCGATCAATACTGCCGGCAAGTCCCCCTCCAGTTTTTCATGAGGAATGAGTTCGATGATTTCCGAATCACTAGTGACCATCCATTTCCGTTTTGCTCGAATCACGAGATCCGAGTCGTCGTTTCTCAGAGAAAAGTAAACCTGAACACGCTATCTTAGTTCTCGTGTTATACCTTACACCTTCCAAGGTGCGCTCACCTGGTGATCGGAGATCAAGTCTCTTGTGGAGTAATCCATCCCTGGGAGACCACCTGGCAAGACCTCGAGCATTTGCTGTACAAATGGTCAGTAACATGCGTTACACTGAACGTAGCAAGACATACCTTGTGAAATATTAAATTATATAGTGGATGCCACACAAATTTGTTTGGCAACCAAGTTCCAAGTGATTTCCCGTCGATCAAGAGTGACCCATCATGTATATTTAAATGGACCACTTGCGGTCGCTGGTTAGCTGGTGGCGCAGTCGTGCACGAAAACCAGCGTGAGCCCGGAACCTGCCATGGACTCCACTTCGAGCCTGGGTAGTAGTCAGGCCAAATCCTGCCAATTGCAAGATTGATGCCTTGATTGCTAGAGTCGGCCCGAATAATGGCGCTCACAAAACCCCCAAGGGTCAGAGAGAGGCGGCGATCCCAGTCAAGGAGTAACTGTGAATATGCAGGGAGGCGAGAGACCTTACTGGGTGTATGGTCGTGGATTAATATCGCAGAAGAGAGTAGGATCTCGATATCTTCTGCTGAATGAAGGAGATTTGGAATCATGGCAGGATCCACATCGAACGTGCCCCGACAAATGGCGGCAGCGTCCCGCAAAACCCCACGACACCCATCATCTCCCGGTGTTCTCACGAGTCCAGCTGATAGCTCCTGTACCCAGGAGAATACCTTGCTACGCAGAGTACGAAGAAGGCTAAGTGTTTCCAGTGAGACAGTTTGGTCAAGGTTGGATGCAAGTAGACGACGGAGCAAGAAGGAAACAGTATCCATCGTCACCCCTTCCAACCAGTTGGCTTCGACGTCCCGGATGAGGCTCTGAAGCTCTCCTAGAAGCGCATAGCAGAAGATGGGCTGTTGGATCTCCTGATGCCACGTCCACCCCGTATTTGCAAGCGGTCCGACTTGAGAGACCGCCTGAGCCAACAGCATATGGACTTCGTGACGACGGAAGCTCAATGATCGGCCTCGAAGCTCTCGCAAGATGTTGAGCCATTGGAGTAAGCCGCCACTGCGCAGGTGTCCAAACGCCATATATTCATGGATGGAAAGATCCTTGTGGCAATCAGCTTGGGTTGCCACGACTTTGTTTGATGTGTGGGAAGTGGAATCAACATATTCATATTCTTGTAAATTATGGTATGGACCGCTTTGAAGCTTGTATGCGCAGTACCTTCTGCTGTCACTGCGATTTAGTGCCCAAGAGACAGGAATACCAGTATGCGTGTCGAAAGTAAAGAATGTCGAGTGATTGTTGATGCAGACCTGTTCCTGCTTGGCAGGGATGCGAAGTGAATCGATGGATGACTCTGTGTTGGAACCAAGGGATATGCGTGATCTCGGATGCTTGACTAGATAAGGTTTGAGGGTATCATAGTGGTTGAGCTGGATATGGGGACCATGGTATTGCCGAATGGATGGTGAACAAAGATCGACCAAGAAGTGGAATGTGGCAGTCCGCCACATGTCGAAAGAGACTGGACAGTCTAATTCGAACACGACAACCTCAGCATGGAGTTGCTCGCCTGGCAATGGCCACTTGTGAACGTCTATCCTAACTTCGCCCATAAATTCGTGGTTAGCGCGACCTGCCCTTACTGCCCTCCCCCGAAGCTCAGCATAACGAGCATTTATTTCCCGCAGTTCAGCGACCTTTTCCTGAACTTCAAGCCGTGCTACTTCCTCGATTCGAGTCTTGAGACGCTGAAGATGCGAAGACTTTCTGTAGAAACGAATGGCAAAGCTGTTTGCAGTGGTTGTCGAAGAAAACACCGACCACTGACTTCGTGACCGGAAGTAGCGACGAGAGAGGTAGTCATGTGCGCGGCGAAGACGATGGAGTTTAGCAGTCTTGCAAAGTAACAGGTGCTCCAGAAGATTTATAGGTACTTCCGGAGAGTAGTCTGCAAGTATGGGAATTTCCTTGATGGCTATTTTATCAAGCGCAACCCAAAGCTCGATCGTGGTCAACAGCATGACCGAAAGGAGTTCTGGATTGTTCGCGTACGTTTTCAACGCACTCGTAGAATATTTGTATGCCAAGATCTCCAGTTTCTCGCAAGCTTTGTTGTTGTCTGTGACCCGATCAACCCAGGCATCAATACCCTGCTCAACCGCCCGCTCGACATCGAAGAGAGCAACATGGGGTTCGATACGATATGCTGCCTCAAAGAAATTTGTATTCGAAGACAGAAAGTCATGAAGAACACCTCGAGAACGATGTTCAAGGTTGAAGGGAATGTCGGGAGGACTGATGCTGTGATTAGCGAGAGAGTTGTGAATATAGTCTCCACTACTCAAGAGCGACAGCTGAATATCTTGGGTCGATCGGAGGGATGTGCATGTCTGCAATACAGTACGCGAGAGCCAGTCTGGCGCGGAAGAGCCAAGCTTCTGCAAGCGTCGGCTGATTTTGGATGACATGAAGTGGAGGAGATCACTAGGAAAGTCTGCACAGTTCTTTTCCTCCGCAAGGCAACACATAAAGAGCAGCATGAATTCTTGGTAGGTATCATGCCCGAGAGGAGACCGATTTAGTGTCGTCTGAAGGGCAACTCTAATGAGAAGCCAGAGCGATGAGCGCCGCCATGGCGGCAACCGCGAGTCATTCCGCACGACGTCATCGCCCACACGTTTGCTGATGCGAGCGATGTCGACAGGGCGACCTACACTTCTCAAGATGCCGGTGAGCAGTTCGGTGATATAGCGCGGATGGACAGTATCTTCGAAAACAGACGACTGCTCCTTTCGGCTCGTTTCAGCAGCAGCATCAAGGTTGTCATGGTCCATGTGAACAAGGATATTCACGAGTTCAGAAAGAAAGTTCGTGTCGTCAAACACGAGGTTGGGGATCTCGATGGCCGGCCCAGGATATGAGCAGATGAGCTTTCCTTCTGTAGTCATCACATCCTTAGCCTTCGGGGATAGCTCGAACGACTCGAAAATGGTGACATCCTTCTGTTTTCTGAAGACGACCGCGGCATTTTGGGCACGGATAAACAGTGCGAGGACATCTACATGTTATGAGTTTCTAGGATACTGTGGAAGCTCGAAAACTTACCACCTACATCCATGCTGCTGAACTGGGAGATGGTTTGGAAGCCATCTAGGCTTTCAGACTGGATGATGGCCAGCAGATTTTCTAGCATTCGTAAGATGCTACGCCATTGAGGGATATTGGCTTGACCGACGTGGTCGCTGTAGAGAGGTGCAGCAGTGGCGATCGCTCTAGCCAGAGAATGATCGTTGTGGATACTGTGGTCGTCCTCACCAGGAAGCTGGAGAGGACAAAACACATGCGTAATGATATATTTCGATGCATGAATGTCCCTGGGGTCAAGGACGGAGTGGGACATTCGAGCGATGAACGTTGAACGATATTGAGAACGGGTTTCAAGTTAACAAACAACGAGGTGCGAGGTGTTGAAGGAGAGAAGAGTAGAGCCGAACACGTGTTCCTCAGGGACCCAAAGCCGTGACATGGCATGCATGCGGCCGGCATCAGAAATCGAAGTGCAACTTCAAATCATCAGAACCCAGCATGTCAGATGGAGCCAGCATCGGGGAGACTCCTCACATCTAGTATGTTCATGAAATGTGACTATGATGTGGGAACCACAGTAGATCTGGCGGCTTTAGGTGGTTTTCATGTACGATTTTGAGGTTGTTGTACTACCGTAGGTCCTGTATGGCAGTATGCGAGGAAGCCACGAGCTCGGGATAACCCGATGAGCTGTCACGGTCAAGTTGGAGGGTACGATTACAACTTGTAGCACTACGTTTTTTGTTGTCTTTTCATACCAATACTTGGGTGTACGACAGTTCAACGGTCTCGAACAGAGAATCTCACGGAACCGTGTTCTTTCCCGCTACTGAGTTCTAGTACTCAACTCGAGCTTCGACGGCCTGACTTATCTTAGACTGAATCTCGCTGAGCCGGTTACAGTGATCTCACACCACAGCAGATTGCATTAGCAACCGTATCACAACATTAATTCTACTACTAAGTCTGTACTTTCGGCGTCCGCGTCAATGGACTGGACATTCGAGACATCTTGCTCCGTTTGTGCCAAGGTTTAGACTGGCACTGTCACTCGGAGTGCAAGCCGGCTATCCGTAAGAATTGCGGAGCCTCCCTAAACACATCACTGGAAGACAGTCGTTCTGATCTAAACAGGATACTCTGAAGCAACTTCGTCACGGAGAAGGGCCGTGCATGACGGTCTGCTAGTACTAGTCTTCAATGAAGCAGACACTGTGCAGGAAACCATTGAATTCCTTCCAGGTGTTGAACGTGTTCAACGAGTCCGAGCTGACCTGAGCTTGTACTTAGTTCGTCCATGCAGGAAGCTTCAGTCATTCCACGCCTAATCCAGATGTCATGTCATGGTCTGTAAACTTGTGGTCACCAGCTCTGGGCTGCTGCAATGAGGGTAGACTCTATCATGTAGGCTCTAGTATGCACTGACATTGCACGTGCTATTCTCAATGTTCTTCCAGGAATGTTATCACTCCCTCATTCTCCTGGACACGGTGAGCATGCACTTTTAAAGGTGCTCCAGGTATGTCCCTCGTTGCATAATTCGACATCTCAGTTTCCCGTCCTAATTTATCATGGGCTGTTGTTTAAGCACCGGGTATCAACAACAACCTGAATCAATGATGTCTAGTACCTGGACGTTCAATTGTTTGGGGTAGCTGCTCCAGCTTCGAAGCTCCTATGATGAGTTGTCGTCTGCACATCCGGATCACGCCCATAGACTTCGCGAACTGTCTGCTGCCTTGGGACACGCTAGTGCCACACGGGAACAATCATTGTCCCCACGATCAGAGCATGTTCACGGTCCAGAGCATCGTGCAACGGAGTCTCTTCAACAAGAGGCTGACAAACACCGTAAGCTTGCGATTGAACGAGATCAACTTCTGCAGGACATCCGGAGATTACCTGGTTTCGAGCAATTCCTCCACAAATAATTTTCCCAGCTCCGTACTTCAGCACATTCCGGACCAGTAGTCATCCCCAATGCTGCCGAAACCCACTGTGATGCATTGATCATTCTCGCTAATGTGGATCGTGTCATCAATGTACCACTACCCAATTTCGCTCTTGGGCGATCCAAGGACCTTAAGGCTTCCTTGAAGAGCGTCGTTCGCCACGCTCGTGTCATAGTAGGTATGGGCGACCTATACCGCAGGAGGATCCCGGCTCCTGGAGATCCATCTTGATGCCTTGGTTCTCTCGGTATGTGGAGTTAGTTATTACTTGACCTTACGATGCATTCGTTCATCTGCATCTCCGAACAGACTCCTGAAGACCTATCACGCATTTTTTGGTGTCCGACTGGGCCCTTTACGTTTCTTCCTATCCATGCAACTTGGTCTTCGGAACCTGGGCACAAAGTATTCGATTTTGTTGTCTTGACATACATCCCTACGCTCGGCATTCTTGCGTTGTCACCTAAATTCGAGGCCACATCTGGGAGTGATCTCCGCCTTCTTGCTGTCCGTCAGCCACCCTTGGATGTCCAATCCAAACTTCCAGGCGTCGTCGCCGAGTTGGAACACATCAGGGCGGTGATCAGCAATTCTCCATCAGCACGAACCACCCTCACAGAATCTTCTGTCGGAACAGTTGAGGAGGTACTTTCCTTAATGAAAGATACGGACTGGGTCCATTTCGCCTGCCATGGAGTCCAAGATGCTGCAAACCCGACTGATAGTGGACTCTGCCTCGCCGATCAACGCCGTTTGAGTGTCTGACATCATTGCGTTATCACGACCGCATGGTGGACTTGCATTTCTCTCCGCGTGCCAGACAGCGAAGGGTGATGAAGATCTTTCCGATGAGGCCATCTATATCCCAGCGGGAATGTTATTTGCAAGGTATGGAGGTACAATGTGGTCGATCAGCGACAAGCTTGCGCCTAATGTGGCAAAGGACGTTTACGAGCAGCTGTTTCAGAATCGAACAACACCAGATTATCGGGAGGCTGCACGAGCGTTGCATATTGTTATCGGACGCCTTTGAGAGAGCGGGGTGTCATTTGAAGATTGGCTTCCGTTCATCCATGTGGGTCTCTGAACGTTCGGATCTATACACTATGTATGTCTTTTGCTGTCTCGCATGTCTTATCAATGACTTGTTGATCTCGCCTAGACATTATACTATACATAGTCTCGGCGCTAATAGCGGTCTCGATCAGCTTTTTGAAGTCACCAGGTGCAACAATGCACGAAATGTTTTGCGAGAATCATAGCGTGTCACCACAAGGCGGTCGTTGGCGGGAGAAAACTGGAAGTCGGCGAAACCGAGCTCGAGGCTATTAGGCTATCTTTTTCGGGTATAGGTAGCACACCATCTCGTGGCACGCACACATCTCAACTTCTCTCGTCACGGTTATAGAACTTCATCAGAGGGCTATGCAGCACACGAAGTTTCTCACTCAGGGAAAAGGATGATCAGCATGGTGAACCTGTGGGAGACATCCCATTATGAGTCCCTGTGCATACACTACGGTGAATGGGCGTCTTGGTACCAGTGGTGGGTTGCAAATGGAACTTTACCTGATTTCGGTATTGATGCTGTGTGTAGAGGCCATTGGAAGACTCGAGGCCTCACCGCCGCAGCGAACCTTCGAGAAGCCTCATTGCATTCTGTGCACGCGTGTTCCGTGTGGTGCATGCACTGGCACAGCATCCCCCAGCAAACAGTATTTAGTTCTGACTGTTTTCCAGTAATCGACCATGCTCACCATTTTCCGCGGGTGCGGGAACTACCAGCCTGATGTCCGCAGTACTCGAGAGAGTCTGATTGATCATGAGTGAGTATCTGTTTTCGAGGCTCGTTTATTCTTAAGTCAACTCACTTTATATAACATCTACCGTAGACTCCTTGAAGCGTGCCCGTTGGTCGATCTGACTGCCCAGATAGAAGAATCCATTCGCTGCGGGGGTGGTGCCTATGGTGACGTGTACAAATGCAGACTGTCTGATTCCTCGTCAATTGTGAGTTGCTCTATTGTCTATTCAGTCCGCGTGCTCAACTTTCACAAGGTTGCAGTGAAGTCATTGAGATACTTTGTGGATGACCAGGAAAGGGCGGAAAGACTTAAAAAGGTTGGTGTCCTAATGTGGGATCGAATGCTTATTGCCTTAAGGATTGATGTCGTCGAATGCTAGGTCTTACGCAGAGAACTGGATCTTTGGAGAAGTCTTGGCGATCACCCTAATATTGTTCCACTCCTCGGGGTTTCGAAGAATTTTGGACCAGTAGATGCCCCTGTGTCGCCTTGGATGTCAAACAGTACTCTTTATTCCTTCATGAGGGGTGACGGCAGGATCCAAGCCCTCCATGAAAGGATACGGATGGTAAGTGGTGTCTATTACTGTTGCATTGGCTAGTGTTGAACCTAACCAGCTAGAGGGTATCGGATCCGGCCTGGCATATCGTAAGTTCTCCTTTTTTTGTCTCGTTTGTCTGATCCCATGGGTGTTGTGTGTGATAGTGCATTCCAAAGGCGTGGTTCACGGGGACTTGACAAGCGTAAGTCTATGCCTTCCTTGCTCTCGCTGGCAGCTAATCAGAGTTAAAGTCCAATATCCTCGTTGATGAGAGGTGTAATCCAAGACTGATCGATTTCGGCCTCGCTTCTGCGATCGGACCTCTCCAGCCTGACCAGTCATATCTGTTCAGGTACTCAAGTGCAGTAGGAGCAATACGGTGGATGGCACCTGAGATACTATCTGGCAACGGGCTCCAGCCATCGGCAGACATGTATTCCTTTGGCTGCATCATGTTGGAGGTAACGCTCCGCCATGGTCTCTCATCGTAACGTGACTGATTTTCTCCCCGCCCAGGTGCTATCTGGGGAAGTTCCATGGCAGGGGGAATGTGACGCGCGTGTGATTTGGTTGAAGGTCAAGGAGAACAAGTTCCCTGATCGACCGGCGTGCGCTGGACTTGAAGCGAGGCATTGGGGATTGATGGTCAAGTGTTGGTCGTGCCCCCAGAAGCGGCCAACTGCCAGCGAGGCGGTGATTCTAGTCACCGGGTTTCTTGATGGGACTGACAGTGTTGTAGGAGGCGCAAAGAGATCGGTATATCTCTATGTGTACGTGTTCTTCATGGTTTTTGATTAGCTATATCTTTGCTTATTTAAGGACCAAGTTTACTTACCACGCGATGAATGTATCCCGTACGTGTATGTAGTGTAGTGCATTTGCGACACCTTGTTTACATTCCATCCTTTGTCAAAGAGGCGTTTGGCAGTCATTTTCCGATGATAATAGGCGATGGTAGTGAAAGTCGCGCGATAGGCCGGCAT
>JBBPLM010000482.1:0-14295 GCA_038089795.1 Pulchroboletus neoregius | reverse complement strand
ACATGAGTGGGCAGACTGGCTTCTGCTCGCACAATTCTCCTATAATTCGAAGCAACAAGCTTCTACAAAAAAATCCCCTTTTCAGGTCACACACTTGTATGCTCCACGAATGGGCATCAAGTCACACATTTCAAAGGCACCAGCTGCCGATGATTTGGCTGACGCAATGGCCAAGACTCTTGAGGAAACAAAAAACAATTTGATAAAAGCTCAGGACCGTATGAAGGTCCAAGCGGATAAAAAAAGATCCGAGGCACTGGCATACGCCATTGGTGATCTCATCTGGTTGTCCACTGACAATCTCCGCTTGCCACGCGCATCAAAGAAGCTCTCTGAGCGCTGGCTTGGCCCATACAAAATAACAAAAACAGTTGGTTCTAACGCAGTTGAACTGCTTCTTCTGAAATCCATGCGCATTCATCCCACGGTTAATATATCTTGGGTTAAGCCATACAAGGAATGCTTACCTGGTCAGCCAGCTAACCAGCCTGGTCCTTCACACGTCACGGAGGATTGGGACGAGGAATATGAAGTAGAATATGTTGTTTCTTCCCAATGGAAAGGCCGTCGCCTTGAATATCTTATCCACTGGAAAGGCTATGACGATTCCGAGCGCACATGGGAACCATTGAGCAATCTTTCACATGCCAAAGAGGCGATCTCCAACTACACCCATGCTCACCCCAACGCTCCACATTGCCTTAACATGGCTTACATGGATTTTGTTTGCCTGTTCCATCAGTATAAGTCCTCCACAGAGTATGACAGTTTCAATGCCCCCTTTGATCACCTGGAAGTTGATCTTTAGGAAGGGGGTAGTGTTACGGACACTATGTTTTTCCCCTGATTTCTCTCTATTTTTCTCACTTTTGCCCGTCCTGATTGAAGCACTTTTGGGACTTAGACAAAAAACCTTTGTGCAGCGCTTATCTAAGTGCACAGACACTTATCTTATCTTATCACTTTCCATCACGTGACACACGGTCATGTCCCTTTGGCCCAGACCCCTGCACAGCTTCTCATTCCCATGTTCATCTCCATCCTGTGCAGGGCAGTGCTGCTTCTTTTACTTCTTTTCCATTGTGATGCCTCACGTTGGCCTCACCCTTTTAATTCCCGCTTGCTTCCATTCCTGGGCTGTGCCTGCCTCATGTACGCCTCATGTTCACCTCATGTCTTTAATCTCTGTCTATGCCTGCCCTTAAGTACTTTTACCATATGTAGTCAGTATTGGTAGATCCAGTACAAACATGTACACACTCCTAGGTAGTATATAAGGCCCAAGAGCCTGCCAGAGAACTTCAGTCAAGTTCTCTCTTGGTGTTCCCCATCATCTGAGGGATACTAAGCAAGATAGACACAGTAGCTTACCATCATCTTTCCTGCTCATCTTCTAGTACTACTTTTATCTGACTCCTCTGGGTTTCGTCCCCAGATTGTTGGTTGTATCAGAAATTGTAAGTAAGAAGTGAAAGATAAGAAAAAGGGAAAAGTGTTATGATTCTCATTCCCTTTCCTTGAATACTCCTTATCTCTTTCTTTTCTCATTGCTACAATTGGAGAGGATGTACCTGGTCTAACAATAGTTATCTCCTTCTCACTGGTCCAAGCTCCTTGTTCTTATCTTGTCTTTAACTCTTATCTCAGACTCACCTTTTCTCCTCCACCAATTCTCTCACATCAGTATATGTCCTCCATTTCCACCACATTCCATAGTATTCTTTCCCCTTCCTCTTTTATCTCTTCCCCTTGGTCCGTGCACACTGGTCCTGCATATATAAACCTGTAGTTACCCTTTGTATTCTTCATTCTTGATCTACACAATACAAGCGTAATGTTAAGTCTCAATCCCTTGAGTCTCCTCTGAGTCTATTCCCTTGGAAGTATCCCTGCTTCATCCCTTGTCATCCTTGCCAATCTCTGAATGATTGCTCGTCTGATGTTGGTCTCTTTGTGAGCATTGCCAGAATGAAGTCTGTCTAGTAAGAGACCTCATTGTATATGCTTCATGTAACAAAAGATCAAGAATCTCCTTGGTCCCACCTCTCTAGGTGTAGGACCCTCCCCCCATCATCATCACAAGCTGTCATGAAAGCTACAGGCTCCCTGACCCAGAAAGTGACAGTGACATTGATGTCACTCCCACCCCCAGAAGAATATCCTCCCCTCGAGCATACAGAACTCCCCCAGTAGGCCCTTCACCCATTGTCCCTCCCAGCTTCACCCAGAGAACCATCGCCCCACTACCCAACCACCCCTTGCCACAGCAACCCCCTGCCCCACCACCAATGTCCACCAGAACCACTGAACTCAAAGCAGCCCTCCCTGCTGATTTTTCAGGAAAATCCTCTGATGCATCCCAATGGATCAAGGCCATCAAAGCTTATTTCACCATCAACCCCACCCTCTACTCCTCCAACAATGACAAAGTCATGACCACCCTCAACAAGATGAGCAAAGGAAGAGGTGCTTCCTTTGCTGAGATGTGATATAACAAGATGGCCAACTCCTCTGTCCGATCCACAGCAAAAACCTTTGACAAGTTTGCTGAAAACTTCGAAACCACTTTGTACCCCTTTGACACCAAGGCCACTGCTCACCTTGATCTATCCAAAGTCCAGAAAACCATTTGCCTCTCCAATGGAATCATCAACAATGGCTTCCAACAATACATCACTGACTTTCAAAACCTTGCCAGTAAAGCTGGAATCACCGATGACATCACCCTCATTGACCAGGTCTCTTTGGGGGTTGATCAACAGATCGCCACCATGATTCTCTCCATGTCCACCATCCCCACCACCATCAACAAATGGATTGAAAAGGCCAAAACCTTCCATGTGCAGAAGATGTGCATCCAAGCCCTTCGAGGAGGACACCCCCAATCCTCCACCTTGTTCCCTCACCCCCAAAGAGACCCCAACACCATGGAAGTCGACAACATCACCCTGTTGAAACTCACCCCAATCGAATGTGTGAAATGCATCAGAGAAGGTTGCTGCTTCCACTGCAGAAAGACAGGTCACAATGCCATAAATTGTCGCACCCCTCACCCCAGTATCCTCACCCCCAGTTGTCCTCAGAATATCTGCACCACCGAAACCATCCCTACCCCTCCTCCCAAGGACACCCCTGCCCCCTCCACTCATTCAAAGCTTGACAAGTATGTCAACTCGCTCAAGACCTCTGGAAAAAGTGATGATGACATCTTCTCCATTCTTAAGATGTGTTATGAAGAACCATATGAGGAACTAGCCAAGGTCTTTACCCCTGGAATACAAAGAGCATGAGATTTGTAAGAAGGGAAGCCACCCCAATGTCCTCTTCCCTTAACATTGATCATGTACTTGTAGCACCATGAAACAATAGAACCATGCATCTCCCCATTGTGCTACAAGGACTGAAACAAACCATCGACACCACTGCCCTCATTGACTCCGGAGCCACCGGAAATTTCATGGACCCTCACCTCCTCCCTAAAGGAATCTTCAAACTCTCTCAAACTCCCACTCCTATCACTGTCTATAATGTGGATGGAACTCCTAACACTCGAGAAACTATCCAATGGACCACCACCGCCTCATTCTCCTCTGGTACCTTTTCCGACACAGTAAAACACATGATTGTATGACTCTCTTGACCCCAAGTTATCCTTGGAATGCCCTGGCTCCAGAAATGGAACCCAAAGATTGATTGGGTCCATTATACAATCAACTTTCAAGCCTCTTTCCCCACCACAGGCGACAATTACACTACACCCGATTCCCCCAATCCTGACAATGAGATCTCCCACTTATTCTCTCAATGATATCCCCAAGGGGTTGAGAGGACTCTTCATGAGCACCCTCCCTCGCAGGAATCATGTGAGGAACACGTCAACACGGTCACCATCTCCACAGAAATCGCCATGGCCGAAAAACCCAAAGAAGTCCCCATCCCAGACGTCTGCACTGACTTCGCTGATGTCTTTTCTGAGAAAACTTATGACCAACTACCCCCCCATCGAACCTTTGACCACGCCATTGATCTCAAAGATACTTTCGTCCCAAAGATCGCCAAGGTTTACCCTCTCAACCCCGCCGAAAAGGAAGCTTGCAAAACCTTTGTTGAAGAACATCTCAAAACTGGTCACATCATCCCCTCCAAATCTCATCAAGCTGCCCCATTCTTCTTCGTCCCAAAGAAGGATGGAACCTTATGTCCCTGTCAAGATTACCAATACCTCAACAGCCACACCATCCAAAATGCATACCCCCTCCCTCTCATCTCTGAACTTGTTGACAATATGAAGGACTTAACCTACTTCACCAAATTCAACATTTGTTGGGGATACAATAACATTCACATTAAGGAATTGGACCAATGGAAGGCAGCTTTCATCACTCCTCTCGGCCTATTTGAACCAACAGTTATGTTCTTCGGTTTTTGCAACACTCCACCCACGTTGCAGGCCTTCATGAATCACATATTTGCTGATATGATTGCTGAACTTTGGCTCAAGATCTACATGGACAACCTGTAACAACCCAACAAATGACCGAGGGCAACGTATGCCCAAGGCCGAATGCCAGACTGTAGAGGTAAGGGAAAGTGACCCAGTCCAATGTCTGCACCCTTATGATGGAGGAAGGCAGAAGAGAACTTGAATGTCCTCTTCTGTTGCCGCTTTGGGCTTTAAATACTACTACTTCTATGTGTACATGTTGATGTCTAATCTATGATGTACACTATATAAGGATAGAGTAAAAGAAGAGAAGCATGAGCGGTAATTAAAGAGGCTGTGGCCCATGAGTTAACCATGAGGCCAAGTGGGGATGATCGTGAGTAAAGAAGGGGAAGTAAAGAAGACATACGGTAATTAAATAAGAAGGGGCATAGTCCTGACTGCTGTTACGAATCCATAACTTATCTTAGACTTTTCTAGACTTTTTCCTTTCTTTTCCTCTACCCTATGAACTTACCCCTTTACTCTTACTTTATGCTTCCCCCTTTTCCTTGATCACGTGACCTGATGTTATAGGTCACATGACATCCCCCTTCGCAATCTCGGGATAATCCCTGGATCTTCCCCTTTGCCATTCAAGCCTGCCCTTTCCCTATCTTACCTCATGGCAGAGGCTATGCTCACTTCTTATTTAATTACTGCTATGCTTCTCACCTTCCATTCCTTCCACGATCACCTCCACTTTGCCTCATGCCTAGCGCATGTTGCATTGCCTCCTTAATCACCACCTTATGCTTCCATTCTATACTATATACTTATCTAGAAGTACATCGTAGATTAGATATCTACAAACTCCTAAGTAGTATTTAAAACCTAAATAGGCGGCAAGTGAACTCATCCGAGTTCTCTTGTTCTTTCCCCTCATAAGGGTTGGAGCTTGAAGACTTGGGTCACTTTCCCATTCCTTCAGCCAGAACTTTGGCCTTGGACAACGTGTCCTTGGTCATTGTTTGGGTTGTTACAACCGCGAGGTAAGATGAGGTAAAGGGAAGGCTTGAGCAGTTAGGGGGAAGATCCAGGGAATATCCTAGATCGCGGCAGGTGATGGATCACGTGACGTCACACACATGATCCTAAGGAAAGGAAAAGGCAAAACGTTAGAGTAAAGATAAGTCCATAGAGTAAGGGAAAAGGGAAAAGTAAAGGAAAAGTCTAATATAAGTTATGCATTCGTAACACAACCTAGGCATTCACACCAACAGCACCCTCACCCTCCATCATGAGCACACTCATTGTGTCCTTCTATGCCTTTGAGAATATGGCCTCTCTCTCAAAATCTCCAAATGCTCTTTTGATACCCCCACCATGGAATACCTTGGCATGATCATTGGACAAGGTCTTGTTTGCATGGATCCTGCACAACTGTCTGCCATCAACACCTGAAAACCACCCACATCTGTCAAGGGTGTCTGTTCATTCCTTGGCTTCACCAATTTCTATCAAAAATTCATCCCAAACTACTCCAACATCGTCACACCTCTCACCGCCCTCACCAAGAAAAATCAACCCTGGACCTGGAGTTCCCTCCAACAATGAGCCTTTGACATCCTGTGCAACATCTTCGTGTTTGCCCCTGTCCTCTCCATCCCTGATGTCTCTTGCCCCTTCCACCTTATGTCCGATGCTTCTCTTCTCGCTGCTGGTGCAGTGCTCATGCAGAAAGACACCAATGGCGATCTCCACCCCTGCGCTTATTTCTCAAAGACTTTCTCACCAGCAGAGCAAAACTATGATATCTATGACAGAGAACTCCTCACAGTAATCCTCACTCTCTCTGAATGGAAACACTACCTTCAAGGGACCTCCCACCCCATCTCTGTCATCACTGATCATAAAAATCTCTCCTACATCAAAGACCCTTGAAAACTCTCTCGTCACCAAGCTCACTGGTCCCTCTTCCTCCAAGATTTCCACATTGAATGGGTTGTCACCCCTGGCTCTCATATGGGCCCTGCTGATGCCCTTTCTTGCAAAGATGACGTTGATACGTCTTCTGACAATCACTCATCCTCCATCGTCCCTGACCCCATTGTCATCAATGCTCTCGACCTTGCCCTCTCCCAATCCATCACACAATCCACCCCCTCTGATCCCCTTGTCCTTCAAGTCATCTCCACCTTACAGGATGGCTCCCCACTGTTCTCTCACTCCTCCCTCTCTGACTGGACTCTTGACAATGGCCACCTCTACTTTAAAGGTTGTATGTATGTTCCCCCCACTGCTCAATCCTCCCTGCTCCACTCTCTCCATTCCTCCCCCTCCTCTGGCCACATGGGCATCTTTCGCACAAAGGCCATCCTCAAGCATGACTTCTGGTGGCCTGGTCTTGCATCTTTTGTCAAACACTTTGTTGATGGTTGTGCCATCTGTTACAATTTTCATTCCCTTATATTAGTCTCATCTCCTTCTTTTTGTGTTGCCACAATTGGAGAGACAATACTTCATCAAACACTAGTTTTCTCCCTATCTTCTTATCTCACCTTTTGTTTGCTTATCATCGGACTTACCCTCTCCTCCACCGGTTCTCTCACACCAGTCAGTGTCCCCCATTTCCATCATATTCTATTAGCTTCTTCCTATTCCCTTTCTTAGCTTTTACTCCTTGGTCCGTGTGCTCTATCTCGCAGTATATAGAGTATCTCTTTACCACTTGTATTCTTTATTCTTGATCTACACAATACAAGTGTATCATTAAGTCTCATCCTTCGAGTCCCTCTGAGTATCATCCCTAGGAAGCTTCTTAGCTTCAACCCTCATCTTCCTTGTCCAACTCTCTGAACGATTGCTCGTCAGACATCAGTCTCTTCATGAGCATTGCCTGAATGAAGTCTGTCTAGTAAGAGACTTCTTGTTGTATGCTTTGTGTAACACCATCTCAACAAAACAAGGTCAACACTCACTGCACCACCTGTAACAACCCTAAACAAAGACCAAGGATGACGTTCGTCCAAGGCCAATGTCCTGGCTGATGAGATGGGGTCACGTATTACCCAAGCTTCTTATGCTCCAGCCCTTATGAGGGGAAAGAACAGAAGAACTCGAATGAGTTCTACTGCCGGCTCTTAGGCCTTTAAATACTATCTAGGGGTTTGTACATGTAGACACCTGATCTACAATGTACTTCTAAATAAAGGTATACTAAGATAAGGGCAGGTAGTAGCGGTAATTAAGGAGGCGATGCTACATGCGCTAGGCATGAGGCATAGCAGGGATTATCGTGGGATAAGGAAGAGTGTCAGCGGTAATTAAAGATAAGAGAGAATGAAAGAGGAATGAAAGGCATGACCTTGCTGTGAGGTACGATGAGGTAAGGGAAGGCGTGAACAGCAAGGGGGTAGATCCAGGGAAAATCCCGACCAGGGGAAGATCCATAGATCGTGGAGGGGGATGTCATGTGACCTAATACCCCTAAGGTCACGTGATCAAAGAAAGGGGGAAAGAGTCACGAGATATTGTGACACGTGACCCTAGTTGTAACGTATGAAGGGTAAGGGTAAACATAAAGGAAAAGAGAAGAAGGAAAAGGAAAAGAATGTCACGTGAGACGTAAATCTGTAACACCACCCCTCCCCTTATCCCCATCCCCTCATCGCATTTACTCCCCTTCAAGCAACTCTCCGTCAACCTTATCATGGATCTCCCTTCCTCTGATGGCCATGATTCTGTCATGGTCATAGCAGACCATGGGCTTACAAAGGGGGTAATTCTAGCTCCTTGCTCCAAGACCATCGATGCTGCTGGAATCACCCAAGTCTTCTTCAACAATGTCTTCAAATGCTTTGGTCTTCATGACACTCTCATCTCCAATCATGGTCCACAATTCACCTCAGCCTTTGCTAGAGAACTTGCAAGACTCCTGAAATATGATGTTTGACTCTCCATGGCCTACCACCCCCAAACTGATGGCCAAACTGAACGAACCAATCAGGAATTAGAAACATATTTTCACATCTTCTGTGCCAACAACCCTTCATCATGGGCACAATTCTTATCTTCTGCCAAATTCCACCACAACTCTGCCCCCCATAGCTCAACCAAGAAATCTACATTCTCCCTCCTCTATGGTTATGAACCTTGCTCCTACCCTCCTCTAGGAAAGATTTTCCTCCCAGCCCTTGAAACTCGTCTCACCATCCTTGATGAAGCCCGAAAAAAAGCCTTAGCAGCACATGAATCTGCCAGAAAACTCATGTCTTCAAGATCCACTTGTCAAATCATCCCCTGGAAAGTAGGAGATAAGGTGTGGCTTGAGGTGACTCATCTCCGTCTCAAATACCCCTCTAGGAAACTTGCTCCCAAGTGACATGGACCCATCAAAATCTCTCGCATTCTATCTCCCCTCACCTATCAACTCCGACTCCTGAGTACCTGGAAAATACATGATGTTTTCCACACATCTCTTCTATCTTCTTATCACTCCACAGAAACACATGGTGTTATGGACGGTATTCTTTCCCACCTCTTTTTCCTTTCTCTTTCTCATTTCTCAGTCAAACGTTGACCATTTCATGGACTTAGTCGTTTCACAGTGCAGCACTTATGTTAACGCACAGACACTCTTCCAATCTTATCTTGTTTTCCTTATCTTTTTCAATCACATGACCTAGAGTCACGACCTTTGGGTCTAGGCCCTTGCACAGTTTCTTTTTCCCACCTTCATCTCTGTCCTGTGCAAGGCAGTGCCTGCTTCTTTCCTTCTCTTCCATTTGATGGCCTCATGTTGGCCTCATGGAATTCATGTCTGCGTGCTTCCATTGTATGGCAGTGCACGCCTCATGGTTACCTTGCTGTAGTAATCTCTGCTGGTACCTGCCCTAAAGTACTTTACCCGTTTGTAGCATCATATTGGTAGATCCGGTACAAACAGATGTACATACCTAGGTAGTATATAAGGCCCAAAGCGCCAGCCAGAGAACTTCAGTCAAGTTCTCTTGGTGTTTCCCCATCATCAGTGGGACACTAAGCAAGATAGACCCAGTAGTACCAGTCCTCATCCCTTCACCACTTTCTAATAGCTACTTCATCTGATTCACTCTGGGTTTCGTCCCCAGATTTATTGGTTGTATCAGGTAAAGTCGGAGATCGCCTCTTTGGCGTGTGAAAGATTGCTCAGTGGTTCCCAAGTGCGCTCGGAGTCATCATAGCCTCTCCAGTGGATAAGGTACTCAAGGCGATGGCCTTTCCATCGTGAGTCAACGACGTAATCAACTTCATATTCCTCGTCCCGATCCTCTGTAATGTTAGAGGGACCAGGCTGATCAACCGGTTGACCAGGTAGCCGTTCTTTGTACGGCTTTACACGAGAGATGTTAACGGTGGGGTGTATATGCATCGAGTGTGGGAGAAGAAGAGAGATGGCGTTAGGGCTGACTATTTTTGTAATTTTGTAAGGGCCAAGCCAGCGCTCAGAGAGTTTCTTCGAAGCGCGTGGCAAGCGGAGATTGTCCGTTGACAACCAGACGAGGTCACCAACAACGTAAGTGGGTGCCTCGGATCTCTTTTTATCCGCTTGGACCTTCATACGGTCCTGGGCTTTTTCTAAGTTGTTTTTGGTTTCTTCCAAGGTTTTGGCCATCTTATCAGCCAACTCATCAGCCACTGGGGCTTTTGAGACGTGGGACTCCACGCCCATTCGAGGGACATAAGAGCATGTAACCTCAAAAGGAGATTTTTGTGTAGAAGCTTGTTGCTTCAAGTTATATGAAAATTGAGCAAGCAGAAGCCAGTCCGCCCACTCGTCTTGCTTCTCTGCCGTAAATAACCGGAGATACTGCTGGAGATCTCAGTTCATGCGCTCCGTCTGACCATCAGTCTGCGGATGGTGCACGGTGGAAAGTTTTGGTTTAATACCCAATCGGGCACACAGATCTTTCATAAGCTGTGACGCGAATTGGGGACCACGGTTGGAGACTATGCTCCATGGAAGGCTGTGGTTCTTCCAAACGTTATGCAAATATAATTTAGCCGTGTCCAGTGCGGTTATGGTCTTGTTGCAGGGAATAAATTCAACTTCTTTCGAGAATCGATCAACGACGACAAGAATGGAGTTGAATCCGTTGGAGGGGGGAAGATCCATCGTAAAATCGGCGGTGACGTCAACCCAAGGCATGTGCGGGATTTCCAAGGGTTGGAGCTTGCCGGCAGGCGCAATATTGCCCACCTTGAAGTGTTGACATCTGTCACAACGCGAGACGTAATCTTTGACGTGATAAGCCACATGTGGCCAGGAGTAGCTGCGCTGCAGCAGTTCTAATGTCTTTTCAGCTCCGGGGTGACCGGCAGCAGGTAAATCGTGGTGTAGTCTAATGGTGTCCAAGCGAAGACTTCCTTCGTCAGGGACGTAAAAGCAGCCATCAACTGTATAGATGATGCCGTTGGTGTCTATGTCCAATTCTTTCCACCCATCAATGGTGGTCGGACCTTCTTTCATAAACATTTTTTTGGTTGCATCTCTGATGTGTTTTATGAGGTGATCCCCTTCATCCATAATGTGAACCTTCAAGGCCCGCACTTTGTCTGGGGAAATAACCATTATCCCTGTATTATCATTTTCCATGCCAATAGCGTGGTCCTCGCGTCTAGAGAGGGTGTTGGCTTTGGCCATGGTAGCTCCAGGCTTATGTAACCAGAGGAAATTGAAATGTGATAGATACTGTGCCCAGCGCGCTTGGCAGCGATTGAGATCCTGCCGCTTCATAAACCACTGCAGGTTTGCATGGTCATTCCAGACCTCGAATTCCTGCTTAGCACCTTCTAGGTAGTGGCGCCACATTTCGAGCGAACGAATTACGCTTAACATTTCTTTGTCAGCGATTGGGTAATTTTGTTCTTCTGGGCTCATAGAGTGGGAAGCATAGGCAACCGGGTGCCACTTGTCTTCCTTGAGAATAGAGAGCACTGCTCCCATAGCGAAGTCCGAGGAGTCACACTCCATTCGGAATTTGCAATCATTATCGGGGTATGCTAATATAGGGGTGGAAGTAAATTTTTCTTTTAGCGTGTCAAACGCCTGTTGCTGGGCACTGCCCCAGGCGAAAGGCACGTCCTTTTTTGTAAGGTCGTGGAGTGGGCACGCCATTTGCGCGTAATTAGAGATGAATTGGCGGTAGAAATTTGCCAATCCAAGAAAACTCCTAACTCCTTTTACGTTCTTGGGAACGGGCCATTCTAGGATAGCCTTGACTTTGGAGTCATCCATGCAGATACCGTCTTTTCTAACGACCATGCCGAGAAACTCAACTTCTTCGGCATCAAATGTACATTTTTCGGGTTTAATGAAAAGGTCGTTTTCTTCGAGACGGCGGAGTACTTCCAACACGACTTTGTCGTGCTCCTCCTTAGAGTTGGACTTCATGAATATCATTAGGTCATCAATATAGATGACACAGACGCCTTCCATATCAGCGAAGATTTCATTCATCATCGCCTGGAACGTTCCGGGGGAATTGCACATTCCGAAGAACATGACTAAGGGTTCGAAGGAACCGCGGTAACATGTAAAAGCCGCTTTCCATTCGTTGCCTTCTTTGATGCGGACATTGTTATATCCCCACCGGAGGTCCATTTTGGTAAACATCTTAGCTCCTTTGAGCTTATCCACGAGTTGGGAGATGAGAGGAAGGGGGTAGTTATTCTTTATGGTGTGTTCGTTCAGATAGCGGTAGTCCTGTACCATTCTCTTTGTTCCTTCCTTTTTGGGAACGAAAAACACCGGGGATGTCTGAGGTGATTTTGATGGGCGGATATAGCCCTTACGGAGCTGCTCGTCAATGAAGGCTGAGACTTCTTCTTGCTCCTTTGGCGATACGGGGATTATCCAACCCTTTTTTGCCTTAAACGTGTCTTTCAGGTCTATGGCATGATCCCAGATTTTGCGTGTGGGCATGTGCTCAGACTCGTGCTTTTCAAACACATGTAAAAATTTATGTAAAGACCACGGGACTAGCTCGGCGGCCGACTTGGCGGAGGTAGGGGTTGGTGCGACTAGCGCAGATCTAACTTTATGTGCCACCCAGGCACTTTCTTGTTCCTTGTTATCACAGCACCGGAGGAATGTGGACCGTTCTTGAAGGAGATAACAGGAACATGGGCAGCGTGTCATTTTAACTGTCCCTTGTTCCCAGTTAATCTCAGGGTTGTGCTTCTGAAGCCACATGAATTCTAGGATCATCTGATTTTTGCCGAGATTGGTTACTTCAGCTGTCACCTCCTCACAGTGACCTTGGTATGAAATGGTAATATCCACGCAGTGGGTAATATTCCCGGCGGAGGTTTTGGTGCCATCGATGTTGAAGACGGGGATGGGTTGGCATAATGGGTGTAAAGGGAGCTTCTTCCGCTCCGCCCATGATTTATCGATGAAAATAATGTTTGCCCCACTGTCTAGCAGGGCGCGTGTGGGTGTAAAGGCCTTTCGGCTGGAAGGGGAAATAGAGACGTCTAGAAGGATTTCTTTGGCCACGTTGGCCAATCGGGTAAACACTTCATCTGGGAATTCTTGGGTGGAAGTGGAAGGGGAAGATTTTTTTATATTTTTCAAAGGGGAATTAAGCACAGGTTCATCCCTGCTGCGCTTCGCCTCTAGCGAAGTCGCCCCTTGATTGTATGTAAGAGTATCGTAATAGTTCGTTTCTCCCGCTGCATCACTGTCGTCAACCAGTTCTTCAATGGTGAGGGGGGAGAAAGAGTTCGAGGAAGAAAGAGAAGGTGAAGGTGAAGCGAACTGACGACCCAGATTGGTCAGTTCACCGGGCCTTTTCCCTTACCTTGGTGAGCGCGTTGCTCGGTTTCCTTCAAGTCGAAGAAGAATGCCTTGATTTGTTCATAATCCATGCCTCGGTTGGCATGGGACGGATCTCGGTTATTATCCCAAGACGTAGCGGGCGCAGAGGAGGTGGCACGTGCTGCCATGGTTTGCCTTGGACAGTCCTTCTTGTGAGAACCGCCCAAGAACTTGCACGAGGTGCACTCATTTTTGGGCTTTCGGCATTCCTTGGCGCCGTGCCCTTGTACACTGCAATTGAAACATTTCATTGTTTTTGAGGTGCCTGGCTTCTTTGACCCAAATGTGTTTATTTGAGCTTCATCAGCTCCTTGTGGGTCATGAGTCTCGGCACCTCTGCCAAAATGTTTCTTTCCCAGTTTGTCCGAGGACTCCCCGGCACTTCCTTTGGAAAAGAGGGTGTAGGCCTCAAATCCTTTTGTGATTTTACGGATTTCCGTCAATGTGGCATCGACAGTTACTTGTCTACTCACGGTCCAGAAGAGCTCATACCAGATGTGAGGTGAAATTTTGTTTTCTAATAGCCATACCCCCATGGCATTGTCGATTTTTGATTGGTGGTAGAGGGCCCTCCACTTTGCGATGTATGTGTCAATGTCTAAGTCCCCCTGTGCAAAACGGGAGATCTCGTTCTTTGCCCAGTCCACCTGGAGCTGGGGCCTGAAGAGACCTTCGATTTCGTCAACAAGGACTCCCTGTTATGGTTTCATACCTTCACGTGACTTTTTCTCCTAATTCTTATCTTTTTCCCCTTATCTTATCTTCACATCTGGACTTATCCCTTTCTCTTCTACGATTACCCCTTTTCTCAGGTCACATGACTTGTCACATGATCCATCTCCTTCCGCAATCTAGGATCTTCCCTAGATCTTTCCCTTTATTGCATAAGCCTTCCCGATCCAGATCTTACCTCACAATACAGGCTATGTTCTCATTTCCCCCTATCTATTCATTACCGTATGTTTCTCCTCTTCCATTCCATCCACGCTCATCCCCGCTGGCCTCATGA
>JBBPLM010000481.1:0-14359 GCA_038089795.1 Pulchroboletus neoregius | reverse complement strand
CACGTCGTCGCAACATGACCCCAATATCTCCCAGCTGCCGCGCAGCCCACTATTCAACTCCACCTCGCTTCTCTGCTGATTCGAGCTCTGCTCCTTCCTATGACTCACCCATGTTGACCCCATCCCCTCTCCGACGAAGGTCGCTCTTCCCACCCCCGGTCGATGACCCAGAGCAGGACGACATCTTCCTCCAATCTCCCTTCAAGTCCCCTCCTCCAGTGCACCGCCTATACCCCCACCGCATACATAAACAACCTGTACCAATCGATGATGACGAGGGTAGCATCTTTCTCTCACCCTCTTCCGCAGCCACATCCCCATTTTTCCCTGCCCCAACCTCGCAGCCTCTTCGAACGCCTCTCAAAGAGGAACTTCGCTCCAAGACTCGATCTGTACTCAAGTCTAGGCTACTCAATACCCATTCTGAAGGCGCGTCGACATCAGCGGTTGCTCGCGCTGCCGTTGGGACAAAACGCAAATCATCGGCGCATTCGGGAGGCTTCTCAACACCCCTGCGGCAATCTGTTTCCACCCCTTTGTCCATTTCTGCAGCCAAGGCAGATCCCGCTTCTGGAGTCGCCTTTCATCGTCTCGCTCCTTTACCTGCACCTCTCTTTGGCATTCGTACCCCACAATCAAAGGCTGAAACGGAGGCCTACCTCAAGGGGCAAGCGGAGACGATGAAACGACTACGCATTCGCGATATGGAAAACTCAGATGAGGAATGGGGGGTCATAGTAGATGATGACTCGGCATGTGAGGCGGAGGAACGGGCAGCAAAGAAGCCTTTCTCTCACAAGCTCCCTCTTCTGTCGCGGCGTTCCAAGAATCAGTTGCGCAGTCCTAGAAAGCCTCTAACTATAAAATCCGTTCCTCAGAAAGGCAGCACTCTCGACGAGGTCACAGAGGCCATATCGCCCGGTGGCCATATTCTGAAGAGACGGGCCCGCTCGAGACCCGTATCTCTCGAGCTCCTCGAGAGCGTAAATCAAACACCGTCGCCCACTGCTTCATCTCACGTACGTTTGACTCTTTCATTAAACGCCTGTCACATTAAACGGTCTGGTTTATGTATAGCCTGACACATCAAGTCCCAAGCATAGACGCCCATTAAACTCACCAACAATTGCCTTTCCATCAGTCAATCGGAATCGGACGTCCTTTACTCACGATGTTCCTCCCCCGCCAGCGAGCGACTCCCCAATGCCCCGCGGACGGCTTACTGGTAGTAGTGGTCCTCATCCCTTGTTCCAGACGAACGCTTCCGATGCTGCCCCCCGTCAACCTATGACGCGTCTCGCAAGCACCAGTTCCGCTTCTCTCTTTTTTGGACCATCCATTCCTCAAACCACGAACAAGTCTCGTTCGCGTACAGATTCGTCGGCGAAACTTCGCGTCAATGCGCATACATTAGTATCCAACAGACATAGTTATGCAGGACCTGGCAGCGAGGCGATTGCTACGTTTCCGTGGCGTTCTACTCTCAATATACCATCCCCGGATTCATCCCCCGTCTCATTACCTCATGGCAGCCACGACGACGAAGACGACATGTTCTTTGAGCCGTGCGATCTGCCAGAAACGTCATTTGTGTTCAACGTGACCGAGGGCACGCCATCTCCAAGATCAAAGAAGGGGAAGAATGGCAAGGGCATGCTTCCATTAAAATATAAGCCCCGCGATTCAGGTATCGCTTTTAGTGATGACGAGGATACACCACATAGTGCGGGAACTTCACACTCGGCTATACCACAAACTTCGACGTCTGCATCTTCTGTGAATTCCGATGTCGGGGATGACCTGGTGACACCGGGTTTTATACCTGATTCTAATTCTGGCTGGCCGGGAGCATTTGTTATTCATGGTTCAGACGACGATTTTCGAACAAACGATGACGGGGTGGACGTCGACGCATTTATTCTCCGGACCCTTGCAGCCGGCGGCAAACCATCGGCCGAAGAATCAAAGAAACCACCTGGCACACCGGTCAAGAAACTCAAGAATGCGTATCTCGGAGGAAACCGACCCTGGCAAAGTGCTGTAGCTGCCAAAGTTGGATTTAACTATGGGGGCCTGGACCTCGGAACGGCGCCCGCTGGTAAAATGAAGAACGGGCCCCGCAAGAGTTTGCCCGCAGCATTTCCTCCACTCGACGCCAGGAAGATGGCAGACTTGCAAGGGTCTGATGAGGATGAGGACGAGGAGAACAGTCCAAGTACCAGGAAAGAAGCGAGCAGGTACGAGGGCCTTGGGCTCGGACGCCCGCCTGTGCCGTCTGGACCTGTTGGACCTGTCGAGCGGACACGTTGGCTGATGCGGCGAAGTAGCAGTGGAGCCTTCTCAAGCGGAAGTGAGACCTCCCTCGCAACCCCAACGCGGCGTAGCAAAGGTGACCTTTCATCTAGTGTTGTCGAGATCTACCAACTGGGTTCTGACACATACGCAATACGATGGTTTAGATTGGCCCATCCTTCCGCGCATTCCGACGCATACATCCCCTACTGCAAGCAGTAAACTTCAAATACCTTCGGAGAAACCCGGTTCTCGATCCTCATCAAATAGCTCTGTAGTCACATTGAATTCGCCAACGCTCCTACGGCGTCAAGTGCCTGGTTTGACGTCACAACGGCTCCCTGTCTCACCCCTTCAACAACATGCGAGGTCCGCGGTGAATGACAAGCTGGGTCGTTTCGACAAGGAGTTTGTGGAAATCGATCAAATTGGCAGTGGCGAATTTGGAAAAGTCCTCAAAGTTCGATCCAAGAATGGACCTTCAGGTCACGTATGGGCTGTCAAACGGTCTAAGCCATTCGAAGGACCTAGGCATCGGTATGAGCCCTTATTTTTAATGTCCGCGCGATTTATTCCTACACCGGTTCAGATTGCGTCTGCGCGAAGAGGTCGACGTTCTACAACACCTCTCCCGAGCTGCGGCCACTGAAGGTGGTCACCATCCCAATGTGCTCGCGTATATCGATAGTTGGGAAGAAGACGAGGCGTTGTTCATTCGTACCGAGCTCTGTGAGCTGGGAAACTTTGCGCGCTTCCTGTGGGAGTATGGCAAGGTATTTTCGCGACTGGACGAAGCCAGGGTCTGGAAAGTATTTGCGGATTTGAGTAATGTGAGTCGAAATTTTTATTTACTCTGCCAGATACGGTTAGGTTTGTAGTGCCATATTACTCATCTTTTTTTGTAGGGTCTCCGATTCATTCACGAGTCAGGTGTCATCCACCTAGATCTCAAGCCAGCAAACATCTTTTTGACCCAAGAAGGTCGCTTCAAGATTGGTGATTTTGGGATGGCATCGTTGTGGCCCCGAGCTACTGGTGGGAGCCCACTGGGTGTGTCATTAGGAGGGTTCGAACGCGAAGGCGACAAAGTGTACTTGGCTCGGGAAGTTCTGCAAGGGACGTACGGCAAGGCTGCCGACATCTTCAGGTATGTTTGCCCAGATATCAGCTGTTCTCCGCTATATCTTTGTTTTTCAGTCTCGGCATGACAATGCTCGAAACAGCAACAAATATTGTCGTGCCTGATCAGTGAGTACAGCTGTCTCATAATCCCGATTCGGGAAACTGTTCTGGTGAACTAACGTTACCTTGCAGGGGGGATGGGTGGCATCGCCTAAGACAAGAGGATTTCACTCAAGTGGATCTGGACGCTAGCCCGGAATTATTTGACCTGATAAAGAACATGATGAGGACCGACCCAGCCGAGCGCGTTGATATCCAGAATGTGCATTCCCACCCTGTCATCCGCAGGGTTCGGTTGGCGATGGAACGAGTGTATTCAGAGGCCAAGGCGACAGGATCTTCTCTGTTTGTAGCATCACCCTTGGCAAGCGTCCCGGATACCTTTTTGGAGGAAATTCTCGGTCGTCGGACCACTGTCCCGCATTACGAAGACGATGTCGCGATGGATCTTAGTCCATGACATCGGTAATGTCTTTCCGTCTTGTTGCTTTAATATTCCCATCACGACAGGACTTCTGCCATCATGCCAGAACATGAAAAATCCCCGATCTTGGATATTGCGGAAGAAAGACTCTTTGTTTTCTTTTGCGACTGTACGTTCTTGGGACATTGTTGGGTACTATAACATTATATTCTAGGGACGTTTTTTTTTTTTGCTTGAGATTCCTCTACCACTTGTTCCGCCGGGTCACCTTTATCCTTTCTAACTCCACATCCTCATCGGCATCTATGACTCGTCATCCACACCATTCAACCGACCATCATAAACTTATCCGCACAGTACGTACTGCACATGACCTGCATTTCTATTGAATATCTCTCCGAGGACTGCCATGCACCCCGGTTTCCATTTTCATCATTCTCGCTTGCCTTGAAATCATTGTTGCATTTTTTTTCTCTTTTCATGCCAAAGTCGGATTTTCTTGTGATATCAATGTCTCATAGACTATCATGGGCTCCATACATAACAACCGCGACTATTATTAGCCAAGTTGCTACTATGCCTCGTAATCCTCGCCTTTTATGCTAGTCGTTCTCGATCCTGGTGCATGCTGATGAGAAGAGGTGTCTGGTGAGGCCATACTTAGAACGTGTCCCAGGGGGTGAGGCACGGTGTTGGCGTCGCGGGAAGGATACTCGTTGTCAAAGTGTTGACATGGCGGGGTGATCAACCAAAGAAGGCATGCTTTGAGAGAGCCATGGCCACGGGAAAGGCAGTTGAATGGACGAGGAAGCCGCCGAGGTGATGCAAAAACTCGGAGAACCGGAATCGAAGTGGAAATGAGGCTCAAAGGAAAGAAGGCTACTTGCGGAGAGAGAGGATGACGGGGAGATGAAGCCGCGGCCGCGGGAACGGGAACGGGAATTGAGAGGAGGGGGAGGATTCTCCGTGGATGGATGGCCAATTCACGATTGGATGGGGGGGTATGAGATGATCGATAGAGGTGTCGAGTGTATGTGATGGGGCAAGGCAAGTGGATGACCAGATATATCTTCGCGTTTTTGTTGAAGCCAGGGCCTTGGCGTCCGATTTTGTCCGTCGAACATGGGGCCCGTGATGGTGGAAGGGAAGAGAACCGTTGGAAGGGGGTGTGCGGATGACTCCGATAGAAGCTGCCCCAAGCCCGCGTCGCCGTGCGGTGCAGAGAAGGTTGCGTGTTCCAGGCTATCTGAAGTGGGTACTGCTGGGGATTGGCCCGATCGGGGGGAGGGGTCACGAGGCTATGAAGAGGAAACGACCCGTCCGTGCCTGTCGACTTGTCGAACCGAGGTGGGGGTGCTTCTTAGTGACAGCATGGTGCGCTCATGTAGAGCATAGGGCCCCAAGTCGGAAGCGCGCGCTGATGATGGTGATGATACTGATATGATGATAAGGAGGCGATTGCATAATGTCACCAAGTTTGCAGGGAACGTCTCGGAAGTGAAAAAGAGAGGTGCCCGTTGCACGTGGAGTAATTCCGAGGAGACTTAGGAAGGGAAACCCAGGACGTTGGGCTCAGAGGGAGTTGGAGATCATGATGGGACACGCGTAGAATTATTTTTTGAACGACCTAGATATTCTCGTAAGGAGATCCACGGATGGTCGCGGTGGTGATGAAACTTGTGCTATGCCGAGCTTTTGTTGATCGCTGGCCACGCAGGGATCATCCACGGGCGAGTGATGATACGATCAGCCTCGAGTGGACGAGGAATAAAATGAAACGGCGTCGGAAGGCTTGTCTTGTTCGTCTTCCTCCCCCCCAGTCTCATTACCCCGTTTGTCAAGAATAAGAGAAAGAAAGAAATTTTTTCTTTTTTTTTTTGAACTCGGGCCAGATTCTGTCCCTCTCGCGTCAGTTCAGGGTTCACGTTCGACGTCCTGTGTGAATGGACGAGGTCGGTTGTTCACTTATCTTACGGACTCTGCTTGTGCTATAAGTTGGACCCTGGGACAAGCCTGGGATGTCTGCCAAGCCGCCCGCCCCTTCCTCCTTTCCGTCTCACACTCCCAACTCCTTTTACCCCTTCCTCTCCCTTCCCTCTTCAACAGACGCCATCAACACCGACAACGCCCCGGTCCACCACCAGATGGACCCAAGTGTCCCCTTCCATCCAAGGTATCCCAGTACTTGCATTCCTTCCTTGATGCCACCCGGAGTCGACCCCACGTCTGTCGATTTCAGGACTTTCTTCCCTTACATCCCCAATGAAGTAAAACACCGCAAGAGGACCTCAAGAACCCAGCTCAAGGTCCTCGAGGAGGTCTTCCGCAAAGACACAAAGCCCAATGCCGTCCTTCGCAAAAAACTCGCTACCGAGCTCGAAATGTCCCCCCGCGCAGTTCAGGTATCGTACCCTTCCCCTCCTCTCCATCTCGACGCGTGCTCACACTTCGCGTCGCGCCCGCTTCAGGTTTGGTTCCAGAATAGGTACTTTTCATTCTCGAGTCCCCTCCGTTGCTCTGACGCCTCACCCACAGGCGTGCCAAGGAAAAAGCCCATCGTAAACGCGTCTCCACAGCTGTCGACCAGGACAATTCCGCTTCTCCGTCGACGAAAAAGTCTCCGCTATCCCGGGACACTTCCCCAAACGACTCCTCCAACTCGTCTACCCCGACCGAGAAGGCGACATGTCACACCGAAGGTGACATCTTGTCAGGCCCACCGCCTCATGAGACGTCTGTCAGCCCGGTGCTCAAGATCTCTTGTTCCCCTCCCCTCCCCCCTCAATCTCTCCCTTCGGCATGGCCAGATTCATCGGGCACACCTGTCGATATCCCATCTCACATCCGACCGTCGCTCATGCTCGACTCCAACAGTCAGGATCTTGACCTGTACAGCGCGCGACGCGGCTCCTTGCCGGCTATAATGCCCTCACAGCCCCTCACCGCACCAAACATGACACAATCGCCGGTTCATTATCCTGACCGACGTAAATCCATGGACGTCAACTTTTTCCGGCTGATGCATCATCCATTCGCCCGGATTGCCAAGGAGAAAAACGAAGCGTTGTATCTGTCCAAGTCCCCGCTTTCGCCCGCTGGCTCTACACAGGCCAACTTGTCGCGTACATCTGGTATGATGCCTGGCATTGGACCTATCCGCAACAACGGTCATGGATATCGACCCACCCTCTCCCACCGTGCATCAGAACCACAAGTCTTTGCACCCGTAAGAACGCCGTTCCTTCCTGTTCCCGAAACCGGACCGCTTCAGTCACAGCCGACTCCCTCGCGTAGATTCTCTGACAACCGGCTCTATGCAATTACGTCTCGCCCACTCACCTCCCCAATTCCTGGTCCTCTGCCGACCCCAGACTTCCAATTCGGCAATCCTTCCTCAGGGTCGCCTTCCAACGGATCTCCCACTCCAGGGGAGGTTGAGTCACCATCCGTACCCGTACCTTTGCAATCCCCTGACATTGCACAATTGCAGAGGTGGTCATTCCCTAGATCGCGCGAGACAGACCAGGATACGGAGGACTCGGGCAGCTACAGTGCCTTGTCGAGATTTGGGTCTGTCGCGAGTATATCCGGAAGCGACTCGAGCGCAATGTACTCTGACGTGAGCAGTTGTGTGGCAGTCGATCACGTCGGATATGATGCATCTACCAGGCGAGGGTCTTGGTGAGCATTGCCAAGGGCGTGTTTATTATAGCAGTGCATCTGACGTACAAACGGTCACAGTGCGTCTGGGGGTTTTCTCGAAATGCGTCTATCCGGGCTTAACATGACGGGTCGATCGAGTCAGGGTTCACTCAACGAGGCACACTTGGGTGCGTCTGCCACTCTCGCTTACCGGGACAAACTTGCACGCCAAGAACATTCGTCCGAGATAATCGGAGGTTATGTTTCGCCTGCCTCCACGGCCTCTCCTGGGACGAGCCCGCACATTCGACAAGTCAAAGAGCCTGCACCTTCAGTACTGCGGAGGGAGAGTATATACGACTGTGGTCCTGTAGGCAATTTGTTACCCATGACCTTGTATTGAGCCATCTTCTCACATACCCAAGCTCTCACAGGTCCCGGAAAATGACGAGATCGCAACTCGCCGTGGCAGTATACAAGCCCAAGAGTCACTTCCCCACCTCTACGTTCAGAGTCATCTCGACCTACAAGGTTCTTACCCCACATCGCCCTCTGAGGCTGGGGCACCCTCTGTTCAGCAGCAGCACTACTCACATGGCGGCAACTTCATACCCCAATCTGGTTTTCCACACTCGGGAGAACCGTCGTTTGTCCCGGGGCCCGGATCTGAACCGTCGTACCCGCAACAGCAATCGAACCAGTTGCAATACTCGCCTCAAGGGACCTTCCAAGGAGCGCCGAACACCATGGGTATACCACACACCAACATGTCAAGATACGCACCGCCTGCGAACGAGTATACCTACGCTGCCAGCCACGGGCAAGAGCCATTTCCATCCTTGACTTGAGCTTGTTGGGGAAGCTGGTCTAAAAAAAAATCTGCTCATCTGGTCTCGCGCTCGGTTTTCATTCTATTTAATCGTCTCTACGATGCTTCATTTCGCCGCCTTCGGGGTTGTCTGGTGGATGTTATGGTACTATACACGTCTCTTTTTCGTTTTTCTTATCATCGCGTTCCATCTTATTTCTTGTCGATCCGAATCTTGGCGAATTTTTCCCTCCCCTTTGGCATTTATATCCCTCTTTGTAGTATTCCGCTTTCTTTCCTTCTTCATTCATTCGTGCTGAAAAGGTCTAACGCACGGTCCGTTCGATGGGGTCGTGTTATTGTTTCACCCCTCCTTAATCTGCTTGAGCTTCGTGTTATTTGCTTGTCTATCCATCTCGAGACCAGTTATACTGTGCTATCGGTCTTCTCTCGCTCACTCTCGTTCCCTCTCTCCCGCCGCATCATATCTCATCCTTGTCTCTGTTTATCTGTCATATTTTCTCTCCCTCAGTCATCCAGGGCCCGTCGACTCTCGTTTCTCATTTTTCCCCCCTATTTTATCGACGTCCGATCTTCGACGCCCGTGGTCTTTTCACTCGTTTTCACATCATTTCTTTTTTTCTTCCTCGTCTTGACGGTCTACTTAACTCCCAGAAGTTACTCAAGTTGCCCTGTCTTAATGTGTACCTAGCGTAATGCATCCGGTATTTTCGCCTGCGGATGGAGTTGACTCCTTGTGGCTTAGACCGGAACCAAATCGCTCGCGAGCCTGATAGGACTTGACAAGTGGGCGGCGCATGATATTGCGTGGTGTCACTTCACCCCGGGACCTTTCCGGGTGCTCTTGTTGCTCGGCGTTGACTCATCTTTGCAGTGATGGCATTTCACATTTCTCCCGGTACGAATTGCAAAATGTCAATGAGGCGGATCAAGGGGGGAAGTTCCCCTTTTCCCCCCCTTGGCTAGCGTCGGCGCTACGAATGGGCGAACTCTTTTTTTTTTTTTTTTTTTTTGGGAGCCCGACATTCGAAACGCGCCTGCCGCCGCAGCGCTGTTGCTAATTCAATGAAACGCACCGCCCATCAAAAAAAAACAAAAAATCCAGAATCTGCGCCCGTCGTCCGAGTCGTCCGTCGTCTTCCTAGTACGGATATCGCGGGTAGCAACACCAGGTCACACATCTAATTTGAGCACTCGGACCTATCGGTACGGATAATCGGTTTCTCATTGTCTCAGTGCCACGTCTATTTGTATTGTCGTCGAGTCGGGTATAAACATGATCACCAGACGTTTTGCAAACGGAGGAAATAAAATTTTGGATTTGGTGTTGGCGCGCTCCACTGTACGATAAACGACTTGTGCTCTTGTTCTGCCTTGTTCTGTTTACCCAGTGATCGACTTTCGAGTGGCTTTGGACGTTCTCCTCTTGTTTCACCCCCACGGAACTTGGCGTCGGAAGACGTACGTATTTCTATCCGTGCCAAACACACATCAACTGAGTGGGGGTGGCCGGGGGAGAAGGGAACCCAGTAAAGCATTCCCACCCCATGCCAGACAAATAAACGATTGAATTGAGATCCCTTGTGATGGGGAGATCTATACGTGAACGGGGAACGAAAAAAAAAAAGTGAAAAAAGACGAATGACATGTGAAAAAAAAATCGCGCAAGGTTTGTCTCTGTGGAGAACCTAAAAAATTGGATGCTCCGTTTGGGACACCCAACCCAATGGACCGAATGATGAATGGGTCGCCGGAACGGCCTTCCCGCGACCCGAATATGAGTACGGTCGTTTGTCAGCCTATATTATTATGTACGTGACGACATGACAGGGCAAACTCGCCACACACACACCGGGCCTTTTACTCCCGGGAATTAGAGCTTTGTCCCAGGAGGTGGAGGAAACGGTGGTGTCATGATTGGAGGGTGGAAAACCGGCTGAACGGGTGGTGCGGGCGCAGGTATGGGTACCGGTACAAACGTTGTCGTTGGACCCTGTTCACCTAGGCGTCCTGTGACTTGAGCGTTCCTGTCCATCATAAGACGATGTAACTTGTTGCGAGATAAGCGCGTGTAAACAGATCCGCCATGAAAAGGTAAATTGAGAGCCGGAAAATCCCGTTCATCGGGGATGAAGAACCATTCTAAAAATGCTCGGTGGACCGAAGACATACCTGAAGACGAATGCCGTGCACTGCATATTTTAATGAACCGAGTTCTTCGTTGATACGCATGCTCTCGTTCGAGAGCGCAATATCATTACGTCGAGCCAGGGAATCAACCGATGCAGCTAGAGAGGTTACAGAGTCTCGGAGGCCAACGAGGGATCCTTCGAGGGACGTGCTCAGGTTCAAGGGTGCGACAGGCGTGAGTGGCAACGAGCGCTGCCCAGGGTGTGACTGAATGTCGAGCAGGCCACCTGACGTGCGAGCATGCATATGACTGTGATTATCGTAGGCGACATCAGCAGGGGGGAAAAACGAGGCGATGGCGTCCAGCTCGGCATCCATACTCTCGAATGGATCGGGAGCCGCGGGTACTTGCGGACGCTGAGCAACGGTCCTGGAAAGCGAAGGTCCGGCAAAACCTTGGAGATTACTGTCATCGGGCTGACGAACGTCCGCACGGTGTGTTCTCTGCGCCTCGGAACGGTACCACGGCCCTAGAATTGTTTTGAATGACTGCATCTCGCGTTGCATGAGGTGCACGATCCCCTCCAATGCTTGAACCCTCTGCTTGAGGGCAGTGTTCTCCGCGGAGAGGGTCGAGACCCGGGCGCCGTGTACGGCGAAGAAGCCCTTTATCGATTCATACGAACACGAAGGGATATGAATATCTGATAGCTCGTGACGTCGACCGGTCCAGGAACAGCCATTATCAGCATGTGGGCAAGAAACGATGACTTCCGAACACGTGGCAGCATGATCTTGGAGCTTGGACCGCAAAAATTCAGACGCGCAAAAGGAGCAGGTTGCGTTCTTTGAGGAACATTCCGAGTAATGATCCTGACTTGCCAAAAAAACGCTCAAGCGACCAACTTGGAAAAAACAAAGGGAATGCGACCCACGGTCAAATCAGAATACTTGACAGAGGTGCCACATCCGTCACATTCAGTTGAGCGATGGACACATACGTCTGCATGCTTCCCGCGATCCTTTATCAAGATCATCTGGTCACAGCCCTCTTCAGAACATGGTACCATGACGTATTGACATGCGTCTCTCATGTGAGATTCCAACAACTGCCGCTGGCATGTGTTCGGACAACCGGCAGTCCGCAAAGGACACTCCACAACGAGTTCATCCACGAGCTATACACGCGTAACAGTCAGAAGGGGAACACAATTGTGGAAAGAAGGACGTGAGACGAACGTGTTTCACAATGGGATTCGCCGGTGCCAAGTCCTCCGTTGAAAGGAGAGAGCGATCAATCGGGCAATGAGGTGAATGTCTGACCGCTTCCACGACGCAGTCGTGACAGAAGGTGTGCATACATGATTTGGTGGTTGTTGGGTTTGTGAACGGAGCGCTGAGGTACATCGAGGTGAATCTGAGATTGACCCGGTCATGTCAGGCTGCACTTACTGGCAGATACAGCAAATCTAGAAGTGAATAAGTACGTGAGCGGCGGTTGTAATAAGAGGATCCCACCAGATTACTGTTCGGGGGCTCGACATAGTTCAGCGAGGTCATCCTCGTGTGAGTGCTAGGCAGCGTGTCAAGTTCAATTCGACCAAACTCCAAGTTTCCAATAATGGTAATCAGATTCGAGTATTTTTACGTCAACTTGTAGGCGAGATTATAGTAGTTATCCAAGTTAAGATATGATCAATCTCCCTTCCCTGTCATGGACTGTCAACTCTACCGCAGTCAGACAACGAGTGGTCGTGCGAGGTTGCGACTGGGATTATTTTTGACAGTGCCGAGAAACCAAGTGACTCGCGTGTTGCAATTTCGTCAAGCCTTGGTTTCATTCCCAACGGAAAGAGGATATCAATATTCTCGACAGTCGGGTTCAAACTTTACAGGATCCCCCATGATCGATCGAGCCACAGCCCCGACTCGGTTGCGAAACTTTGTGAGGACAGCGCCTGACGCATCCTTCCCTGCCACAACCCATTGCCTTGTTCAACATTTCAATTGTCAGATATGATGGTGCTTACCTCGTTCTTGGATTTGTAGATGAAATCAACTTGGCGTATAATATGCGACATTTGCAAACTCGTCAACGAAAGTCTGGACAAAAAACCCTCAGACCTCAGACCTCAGCGGTGAATGTCGTATCAGAGAACGCACAGTTTTTCAATTTCAACAGATCCTTTCATCTCACGCAGGTTTCCGTGATACCTGATACGTTCACGGCAAATCCATTCCATGGGCCCTCCCTCCCCTGGGAATCCAGAGCGAGGGATACGCCGTACATCCAGAAATCAGACTGCGGTCTCCCCGTAGATGGAACACGAATTCCTCAAAACAATCGCCGGTGACAGATAGGTTGGCATAATTAAACGAACAGCTCATATGGGCATGGCGTATCAAGTGAGGGAATCCCCGCAACGACGACATTTCCCATCAGTGACCCACAATTTCTGATATAGCAACTACCGTTCGAAAAGCCCACCATGCAAGGTGTGGGTCCTCCGTCGCATAATCACATCTTTCCGTTGTCGTGTGCAATCCTGAATGAAGTGATTATTGGAGGCGGGAATGAGAGAAGAATTTTGATAGGTGTGCCTCCTTTCATTTGACCCGCACTGAAAACAACTCGGAGCTGTGCAAGACGGTCTAAATCGTTCCGCGTAAGCAGACCAAATGGCACACACAGGAGTAAAAGACCAAAATGCATCTACTAATGTCAACAACTTTCCAATTATTTCGAGGTTAACAGGAATATTGATATACCGCTCGAGCCTTGAGGCAACGCCTTTCTCTAGTCTCCCCAAACCAGACTTTCGAGATCAGAACTCATCTAGAGCATGCTTCAAGTCCTACCCTATACAAAAGTTGATACTCTACAGCAAAGGAGTTCATGATCGTCGACTCTTAGACGAAGATCTCGCCAAAGTATGTCCCCACCCCCTCGGCACCGTGCACGATCGCACCCGTGACACCATCAGGTCTAACCACGACCACCTTCTGCTCTCCCTTAACCGCCAAGTACGCCCTGTAAGCATGTCCACCATGGTCGACAACGACATCCACCTGCGCTACAGTCGTCGTCTCAGACTCTTGAGGAAGGACGATCACCGGCCGGACAACGCCCTCAGGGTGCCTCCTCAGAACCTCGAGGATATCCGTCGTCGACGAGGTATCGGGAGTGAACACGAGTGCCGTGTGATAGGTCGGGCTGAACACATCGAACAACCTCGTCTCTGCTCCGTTGGCAGCCCGAATCAACCCCGGGGCATCCGGTGCCCTATCCCCTGCCACCAACTCCCCTTCATCTAAAACCTTGTACGCATTCACGGGCTCTGCGTTCGTGAACTCGTCCACTACGATCGGGCTCATCCGATAATTCACCCCGAGCATGTTCAACCGCTCTTCGCGCGCCATAGCACCTTCGATCGTCGGCGCTTCGCGTATCTTGTTCAGAATCCCGGTGGTGATGTTGAGCATTTCGGCAATGACAGGGAGGCGCTCTGTGGTGTAGGAGTCGAGGAGGGTAGCTGGGGAGAGACCTTTATAGACCAAGGAGACTTTCCAGGCCAGGTTGAGCTGTCGAAACGATGCTGTTAACCACGGAGAGTACACTACTGAGAAACGAAGTTTAGCGAAGCCTGCAAATAAAAAATAATGTACATACTGCGCTGCATCTGTGGACATTCCATGTAAGTGAGAGATGGAGAGAGATACATCGTTTCCTTACCGCCAGCAACAAAAACCCTCCCACGACCAAACTTGTCGGCCATCCTGATGTTCGGCCTGTCTCGAGTCATGTAGAAACGGCGAATCATCCTTGTAAATGCGGCTTACCGGAACTCTGACAAAACGAC
>JBBPLM010000480.1:4301-14452 GCA_038089795.1 Pulchroboletus neoregius | reverse complement strand
AAAAATTTCCATGCAATGCACATCACAGTGATTTCAACACGTTCCCCGAGTCCTTCCATTTTAGAATCATCCATACGACCCATCTCCGTCTTTCTCGTTCATCTTCACCTTCCGCACGGAACACATCCCAAGGTCTAGATTGTGTTCCGCCAACTTCTCTCTCTGTCGCGCTCTGAAGGATGAGCCCCCGCAGCCGTGTGTCATCCAGAAACGACTGAATGGTATATCTTCCAGTGTGCAATCCCGCGACCAAATGAATACGCGAATCGAGACTGCGTTTGAGACACATGCAAAGCGTATCCAGCAACGGTGCGTGAGAATCCGGATTCCACAACGTATCCGCCGCAAAGACGATATCGAACCTTGTGGAATCCCCACTGTGCCCTCGACGCGGCAGCAATGCCCTTGTATCTGTACCCCACGCATGAGGTACCGCGCGACATCGTTCCGAGACGGCGTTTTGACGGATGTTGTCGGACAAGGTTCGGATCAGACGATCGTCTGGGTAGTCGCTGACGGTGACGGACGCGTTTTGGTATATGCTTGCGAGGAGGATGGACGGGAGACCGGCGCCTGCGCCGAGCTCGAGGACGTGTACGACGTTGTCCTCTGTGCTCGTCGTTATCGCGTCCAGGTGTAGCTCTTCGAGATGGTCTGCGATGAAGAGGGAGGATACCCACATAGAGGATGCGTGTAGGGACCAGTTGGAGGGTTGGGTGTCGGGTGTGGCGACTTGGATCTGTTTCAGTCCTGGTTTTATTGGGTAGGTGAAGATGGAACCAGCGGTGGAGAATGTGATTGGACTGAAGCCGTAGAGGCTTTGGAGGGATGCAGACAGAATATCCTCGGGATCGTCTTCCAATCCTGCAACATCGCGTGGGTCCATACTATGCTTGCCTCACCCTAGAACTTGGAGATTAGATGTCAGTCGTTCTGATCATAAGCGATGAAGTGGTTGTTCGTTTCTAGAAATATACGGAAGTAGTAGTAGGAGCCGATGGCGGTGGAAATTATCTCGCTGATACAAAGCATATGGATTTACACATCGGATACAGTCCGTGTCATGCCCGAAAGACGTTCAGTCGACCATCCCAACCGCAGCTCGCGAGGAGACCTTCGTCATACAATGACCAACCACAGCCAGCGACAAACTCGGTATGAGGGTCGTGTGCGTACAATAGATGTGATCCTCCTGGTACGGGATTCGTACTCCAACTACAAGACATTCGGTCAATCATGCACTCGCAGACAATCAGATCCGAACACAGGACGTACATCCGACAAGTCATATCATAGCTCGCCGTCGCAAGGACGTCTGCTCTATGAGGACTCCACTGAACCTTGCGGACAGCGTACTCGTGACCCGGCAACTGAATCTCGCACACGCCGCCAACGGACTGGCTCGTCGGGGGCACCGTGCTTGCCATGCGACAGTCCCAGACCTTGACTACCTTATCCACGCCTGCGCTCGCGATCACAAACGGACGGTATTTATTCCAATCTATGGAAAGGAGTTCTGTGCCCGAGGCTGGGACGGTGAGGACAGCGGCTGAAACAGGGTTGGTAAACGAGTTGGATGCAGGACCAGACGCGTAGGCTGGCGTTCGTAAATCGAATATCTTGATCGTGCCGTCGGTCGAGCACGTAGCGATGATATCTGGTTGATGCGGCGAGAAAAGTGCTTGATATACGCATGATACGTGTGCCTTCAGAGTTGATACGGAGCGAGGTCGCTCCGGCGTCCACTTGACATATGGCGTTAGAAGGGCACGGGCAGATGCTCGTGTGAACCACTTACGACTTTGACGTTTCCATCCCAAGATGAGGAAAGGAACGTGTCCTTCTTGATATTGGACCAGTCGACAGAAAAGACCTCCTTTGTGTGTTCATGCCAACTACGAATCGGAAAGTCCTACCAAGACTTTGTCACTCTGCGATCGGCCGAACCACGCGGGACAGATGCGACGCAAACTCACGTTGAGCATGACGTCCCACAGTTTGATCGAACCGTCTCCCGACCCTGCTACGATCTGATTTTCGTGTATCTCGGACCAAGCGACATCGTAGAGCGCATCCTGTGATTCATAACTGATCGCTCATAAGTAGTGTCATGTTATCGACGAGCAGCATGGAGGTACTGACTACTTGTCGAGCTTGATCCCGCCCTGTCCCGGGACGAGTGAGACGAGGTGTAAACGACCGTTGCCCACCAGACCGAAATTGGCTGCAGATGCAAGGGCGATGCGGGTATTGTGGAAGGGGGACCAGGCGAGCGAGTAATGGGCAAAACCTGGTGTCTGCAATGCAGCAGGAGAACCTCGCGAGACGTTCATAAGCAAGATGACTTCCGGCAGAATCGGCCCGGCTGCCTTTGCTCCGAACCCCCTTGAATGCGCGTCTCTGTCCCTACCGTCCCTCATGCCGTCTCACCGCAGACCAACACCATCTCACCCGCTGCAGCTATAGAACGTATCACATCTTTCCTCGCCTCGGGAAACGTCACATTACTCACAGGCGCAGGCGTCAGCGTCGACTCTGGCATCAGAGCTTACCGGGGAAAAGATGGGCGGTACATGAACCCAAATTACAAGTACATCCTTCATAGTAGTGCACTCTCATACTGAATCGTGCAAAAGGCCGATCTTTGTACGAGAGCACTCCACTCGCGTGTCCAGAGTCTGACACAGTCGACAGTATCACGAACTTGTCGCGGATAACTCTACAGGACGTGCATTCAGGCATGTATCGTCTTCGTCGTCTTTTTCGAAGTGCCGCTCACATCAGCCCCGCAAGTCCAGGCAGCGTTACTGGTACGGATACCGTCGCAGCCAACACATGTCTGGTAGTCTATATTAACGACGCAGGCTTCGTTCATACCTCGGCTATCCCCCCGTCCGAGACGCACAACCAAATACCACCCATTACGCTCTCGCAGCCCTACAACACACCGGTCACATCCACAATATAGTCACGCAAAACGTGGACGGACTTCATCGCAAAGCCATTGCCCATCTCTGGGACGACGCTCGCATCGACGCGCGCATCCTGGAACTTCACGGAACACTACATGTCAGTCTTTATATTTCTTACATTTAGTCCACGCCCTGCCGTGTGCGTGCAAAAATTCTGACAGGCAGTAGAGAGTACATTGTCAATTCGGTCACGTCGTCAGTAGAGACGCCTTTCAAGACCGATTATCCGCCAGCAATCCCAAATGGAAAGCGTTTGCCGACGGACTCGAAGCGACTGGAAAGAAACCTCGGACCAATCCAGATGGTGATGTCTGTATCGAAAAAAAGAATGAAAAAAGAAACGGACGATGCTAAACGGAGGAGATCATAGGTCGAGTTGGAAGGCGTGTCCTACGATGATTTCGTCGTGCCAGAATGCCTGGCATGTTCGGCACAAGGTCGACATAACGCAAACGTACGGAGATGAGCCCCAATACATCGCGGGCACGCACCTTGCTAACGCTTTTCAAAGCAAAAACCAGAGGTCATCTTTTTTGGCGAATCGATATCCCAAACCATCAAGGAACGCTCGTAAGCTTCATCTCAGCGTCGGTACCAACACCAACATGCTCTGTCAGCTTTCGTGACATTGAACGATCAGACAAGCTATTCCTCATCGGAACGACCCTCGCCACGTTCTCAGCTTTTCGGTGAGCGACATCCCTAATTATAACGCTTTGCAGCGTGGAACGACCACGTTGCCCGCCACACACAGGTTAGTCAAACATGCGCTAGAACACAAGAAGCCGGTGTTACTTCTCAACGTTGGTCCGACGCGCGCGGACGGACTTTTAGGGATCGACAAGATTGAGATCGCAACGTCGCGCGTGATGCGTGACATCGTCCGAGCCGTTGTGTACGTTTTTCGTCCCCTAGAGCTGCATTTCTAGCACCACGTTGATCATCGTCTTACAGGGGTAGTCGCGCGGATGTCGATCCTGTCATTGTCAATCTGCTGAACAATGGGATACACAAACCTCCACTGGATGATGATAGCGATAGATAGCACGATGGGTAGTTGTAATCAAAAGCGAGAGCGCTATTGGTAATAGAAAGTGCCATAGAGTGTATAGATTAATTGCCTGGATTATTGCCCGTGTGCGAGCGAATGTAAGAAAAAAACCATCTTCCTGGTATGTACAGTAGATATTTTCCGAATTGATGTAAAACTAGATGAGGGTGAAGATATGTGAAGATGGTTACAAAAGGAGATGCTGTCAATGAGGAGATATGGCGTGAACATGAAGATTTATGCGTGCGGTAGAGTAGGACGAATGCGAGGAGCAATGACAGAGCGAAACGATAGCACCTTGAAGGTGGGGGGATAGTATAAGATGGGGTAGTTTATGCCGATAGCGAGGGAGCGTCTTGATTCAAATGGAGCGTGAGCCGGGGTGCTGGATAACGCAGCTCTACACGGTCGAGGAAGGGATCACCATAGCCGTCCTCACACTCCTCCTGGTCGTCCGAGAGGGACGGGAACGTGTGATTATTGTTATTGGCTATCCACGTAGGAGGTCGAAGTTCGGACCAATTCCAAGTTTGCCAGCGTTCGACGTGGGGAGGGTGCTTTGGTAAAGGACGTTGAGAGCGATGCAGGTAATCGAGAAAGGTAGAGTCTAGTTCACGTACAACGGGCTTGGTAGACAGATCGAGGTCATCGATGTTCGGAGAGGGCGATCGCTCTCTGAAAATATCAGAGCTGGGGGGACGATCGTTGTCGGGTGTCAGCGGAGGCGGTGTCGCGTTGTCGCCATCGGTATTGCAAGACGATGGGGGTGACTTTTTAGCGGGTGACGTATACTACACATGTCCAAGTCAGCCACCCGCGCCCCCATCAAGAAAAAAAGCTTTTTCGTGGGCGTCTACTTACGATGTCTTTGGGAGATCGTCGAGCGGCGCGAGCGACGCCAACCGGTTTGCGAAGGCACCGCTCTCTATGTTTCATCCAGTGGAACGGGTCATAAGAGCTTTTGGGGGAAAGTTTGATACGGCTGCCACATCGCTTGCAAGTGACGAAGAGTGGTCCGTGAACCTCCGCCATGGGATCGTCCCGCAACTTCTTTTCTCGAGCAAGTTCGGCGGCAGTCCTTGGTGGGGTGTCGGACTCGCTGTAGTGATGGATTAAGTGAAGGGGGGGACGAAAGAGTCGGATTGATACCAACGTTGTGAGGATTTTCATGATACAGTCGTCGTTCGGTGACCCCCTAGAGTGTATCCCCGATGAGCGGACGTATGGCTATTGCCAGAAAATAGCCCACATGTGTTGAAAATATTAGGATTAGTGAGTAGAATTGGGAGTGGGGGAGGGGGAGGGGGAAAGGGAGACTGAGAGGGGGGGGGGGATGAGATTCCGAATAGACTTTATTCCCCCGGAACAAAGACAGCGAGCAAGTCGTCCTCTCGGAATTTTCCGAATCCCGCATACCGCACGCAAGTGGTCAGGCAGTATCATACATACACGAGAAAGGGCCTGGTCGGGATGTATACTATATAGACAGCGAAAATCATACAGTCTCGGAAACAAGACTTTACGAGGTTTTACGTAGAGCCTAACCCTTCTCGGAATCCACGGGCAAATTCTTTCAATGGTCGCATGAACCACCCGAACAGACTTGGTGCCTCCTTCTCTGGTGGCTCGTACGTCTCCGTCCGTGGGCGGTTCGTTGGGCGCTCATCTTGCGCCACTTCATCATCATCTTCCGATTCTTCTTCTTCACGAACTCGCTTCGTCCCGACTTTGACGGCAGCAGGGGAGCTTTCAGTAACCGCAGTTGCTTGCGTCGAATGGCTACTCGAGCCCTCCCCCACAGGTGTGGGTGATGACCTGCCTGCAGAAATCTGTGAATGGGTACTTGATGTGGAGGGTGGGGGGACGCGTGGTCTATGCAACGTGGATCCCTGTGGGGTGATCGGTGCAGGGGTCATTCTGTTGTCATACATTAGGCTTAAACCAACAAACTATAAAAAAGCACTAACGGTATACATTTCTCCTTGTGTTGGACCCATCTAGCTAGGTCATAATCCACCTTGCCCTCTAATATCACCGTCGACGTGCAATTACCACATTGCACGTATCCCGGTGAACACATCTTGACCTGTGGATCGTTCAGCAACACGATCTTTCGTTCCGCAGTAGCAACTCTGCTACTGGGGCTAAAACATGGCTTGGATGGCGTGCGACGGACAGAACGAGGGGCTGGCGGAGAATCAGAACATCGCTGCTTGTGACTTCGCCAGTTGGACATGATATAATTTCTGGTCGGCGAGAGTCTGATCCATTTCTTACAGATTCGACATAGGACTCTCTGAGGATCCAGCTCCTGAACCTGAGGATCGTTCCGGAGTAGGGCCCTTCTCTGTCCTTCCGTCGTCCGGATTGATCTAGTGGGAGATGATGATGGTGCTTCTGTCAGTGCGACACTGGTTGTGGGTGATGGTAATGTGATTGATTCTTCTACTTTTACTTGGACGTCTGTGTGCGCTGTTTCTGGTATCTGTCTTGTGATGTGTTCAGATCGAGCAAACAGCCAATTAGGTACATACTGACTGTGGTGTAGGGACGGGTGGTGCTAGCGAAGATGCACGATCGTCCATGATAAGGAATGTAGGCGGGTCGGGAAAAATAAGGAGGTGGAGATGATATACAGGGAATAAAGGACAAGGACTGTGGACAACAAATGACTGCACCCACAACTATAATGACACTCCAAATACGGCCAAACTCGATCGTTATCGTACAACAACTGTCACTAAGAATGCATAATCGCTCTACTAGAACGAATGGTAAGGGATCCTCCTTATGAGGAACCACTGGAGGCACCAGTCTGTACAGAGGATGGGTCATACCGCTCAGATGAGATATTCGGTTGTGGAAGGTCAATCTGAGGATCGATAATAGGGTAATACGGAGCTCGTGGGTAACCCGTCGATGGTCCCTCGCCAGGACCATGGCTGGGGTGCTGTGCTGCAAGTATGTGGTACGGAGACGGCCCATACACATGGGAAGGGAATATTCCTGGTGCTATCCCGGCCTGAGGCGGGTGTGGAGGCATAGATAACGGCGGATGACAAGGATGTTGAATGACAGGAAGCGTTTCTGTGCAACTTGTTTGACCATGATGACGACCTGAACTGTCCCCGTCCGAGGTATCTGCCTCTTGCCTAGGTCGATGAGGGCATTCACCCTCAAGTCCCTGCTGTGCGCATGTGGCACAGACACGGTCGACGCACTGATATCCTTTTCGAACGCAAGTCGTGCATGGCCTGCACGGAGTAGAGATCATCGGATTGAAGTGCGATCAAATGTGGCAACCACGTTACCTTGTCCCATCACAACGTACTTTATCACGTCTGGATCTTGATCAGACAAGTTTCACCAAGCGGGCATCAAACTGCTCACCTGCATGTCGCACATGCCTACAGCAATCATAATAAGTCACATGAATAAGCAAAACAGGATCGCAGAATGAGCTAACCGCTTTCACCCGCGTTCCGTGACCCCTTCCTTTCCTTTGCACACTCACGCACGCTTTCCCTTGTTCGATGCACTGCTTGCAGGGGCGAGCGTCCTCGCATTTGCGATTCTCCTGTCGACATCCTTCGCAGCGAAGTTTGACAAGCTTCGGTCCCCGTCCAACATGAACACATTCTTCGTTCCGTGCAACACACCGCGAACAAGGTCGTTGATCATCACACTGCAACAAAAAATAAAAAACCGCCTCCAACAATCTACAACCAACGCACCTTTTTATTATCCCGACGACAACTCTGACAAGCCAACTTGGCTCGCTCGCTCTTTTGGCGATTCCGAAGGACGAACACGGGCGGTGCCACATCGGTGCGCACCCCCATCGTCACCTGCTCCTCTACGCATTCTTGATCCATTTCTCGACATCGCTGACACGGTTTTCCACCTTCACAACGAACGCGGGCTTTACGACAGCTTTCGCATCCATCGATGCATTGATCGATGGTATACCCTTTCTTGATGCATGCGCCACAGGGCCTAGATAGACGAACAGGGTCTCAATGACAAGGCGAGTGTATGAACACGCGGACCGCCTACTTTGTACCATCGCAGCGAATTTTATCGCGCCTGATGTAGACCGGTCAGCTCGCATTAGCGCAATCAGAGGATGATATTACCTGCAACTCGCACACGCCTGATATTGTGGGATGTAAGTTGAGGGTTGAGACTGAGCGAGGGAGTCGGCAAACCTTGACGGCCCTTCTTGGCCATGCTGTCGTTATGATGTCGGAAACCGGGATCAGTGTTGGGTCAGGCGGCGGCTGGGAATCCATCTTGGGGGACTCTGGTCAAGATGGACAGAAGACGAGGGTCGCGTGGGAATATATCTCCTTTCTCATCTCAGCACGATCTATTCAAGCAACATCCAAGTGAAGCTTCAACAACGAAGCATTAAAGAGCGACGATAATAGATCCTGTGCGTAACTATGCTTGATGTACTATGCAGTATTAATTAATGGATTGCGTGGCATGGACACCCATCATTTCATTATTGGTAGACGGCGACGTAGTTGATCACCCATTTAGCATCTGAGGGGCGACCTCAGCAAAGAGGACGACGAAACAACAAACAACCAACTCACCGACAAAGTTGGTCGCGTTCGCAACCATGGCAGAGCACGTCCCTGGGCAACCAGAACTGCTATAAGCAGCTCCAGCCCAATTACCACATACGGTCGTATCGATGATCATCGAGTGCTGGTAGAAATTGGCAGCAACGTTGCACGTCTGAGAACTCCAGTAACCTGCCGGAGTACCCCAGTTTGCGGGTGTGGGCGTTTGGTTGGTGATGTCCGCAGGGATGTTTGCACGGGCAAAGTGCCACATGGACATCCCGGCCGAAGTGTCCCAGAGGAGCACGTAGACACCACCCTGAGCATTGTTAAATCCATAACCAAATGAAGTAGGATTTGGGTCGGAAATGCCACAGCCAGCGTCGGCAGTCTCTGTGCTGTAACAATTCGTGCCGAGGGTATCGCCAGTGTATGGGGTAGGTGTAGTAGTGTTGAGCGTCTGGGTGAGCGTGCAGGCATTCGAAGTCCCACTGTGAAGGGTCATCTGGTTGGCAACCTGATTATTGACGCCCTCCACGATGTCGATCTCTCCTGCTGCAGGCCAGTTAGGTCCATTGGTCTGTAGTCGACAGAGATTCAGCTCTGTGGTTTATCCAAAGGGGATAAACGACGAACCCAAAAGCTGGGCCATGTACCACACCCAACGGGCATAGCAGCGGCGTCGAGGATAAACAAACCACCGGTGTAGTTTTTGTTCGACGTAATGCGAACACTGCCAATTAATATGAATTAATTGATGAACACGCGGGCAAGGGCACGCAACGTCTCACGAATTGCGGTTTCCACCGGCGGGGACGGTACTCCAGGAGTCGACGGCAAGGACGGTGGTGTTGTCGCAATCGTCGACATATGCAAGTCCCCCGGACGTTGCATTCTGCATGTTCAGGTAGTTCACATTACCACCCGTAGGGTCTTCGCCGGTAAAGAATGACCATTCACTAGAAAGGGTTGGATCTAGAGTCGAACTACACGGAGAATGGACGCGTACGAGAAGAAATCTTGAGCTTGGTAAAAGTCTTGGAGGATATACGTCTTGTTAGTACTTTGACGGACGACATTACGGTGGCGAGATCTGGAGACGGTTCTATGAGCACCAACCAGGGTGCCAAAGGGAATAACGGCCAAGAGGGTAATGAAAAGGGCGTGCATCCTGATGCCCGTCGACGATGAAAGAATGGATGAATAGAAAGAGGAAGGACGAGGGAACAAGAACGAGACTTGGTCTCACTTAAGTTGTATTTCGAGAGGCCATTGCGATGCGACTGCGGGCAGGGTCTAGAACGGTGTCGCTTGGATTGTGCGAGTAACACACGAGGCTGAGCGTAATGGTCCATGAGAATCGTCGTTATTGTCCGGAGATCGGTAGAGAAAGTAAACAAATGAAAATTACGTTATCTATCAGTGGCAAGGCGGACCATACTTTGCTTATCTAACGACTTTCCTTTTTTGTCACAATAGACAAACAAAGAACAACCAGGGTCGTCGAGGAGGGAACCTGTGGATCTTGCAGGGTCGACCACCTTTGCCAATCTACGA
>JBBPLM010000478.1:0-14471 GCA_038089795.1 Pulchroboletus neoregius | reverse complement strand
GCAGTGCACGCCTCATGGTTACCTTGCTGTTGTAATCTCCGCTGGTACCTGCCCTAAAGTACTTTACCCATTTGTAGCATTGTATCGGTAGATCCGGTACAAACAGATGTACATACCTAGGTAGTATATAAAGGCCAAAGTGCCAGCCAGAGAACTTCAGTCAAGTTCTCTTGGTCTTTCACCATCATCGAGAGACACAAGCAAGATAGACTCCTTGTCCTTTTATCATCCTTTTTACCTAGTGTTACTCCTCTGACTCCTGAGTTTCGTCCTCGGTGTTGGTTTGTTTCAGTAGATGTATGTATGCTCCGCAGCCAAAGATGCGTAGATGCCTGATATCAGGAGATTGCCTGTTAAGGCTCTCAAAGGGTGTTCGCCAATCATGGCGCCATAATGGTGTCCTGTTGTAAACATGTACAGCGTGGGCCCAAGAAAATTCCCCGTAAGATTCAGGGATGCATGCCTGTAGGCGCATCAATTCCAACTTGTCCATTATGGTTCGCATAAAGCGCTCTGCGCGACCATTCTGCTGGGGAACGTGTGGGGCACTCTGATGTGCTGTAATCCCGTTGTCGGCAAGAAGCTTATCAAAAGCTTCGGATCTGTACTCTCCCCCTGCATCGGACATCCATCCTTTGACTTTAGCATCATATTGGGTAGCGACCATGGTAATGAATCGCTTGGCAGCCTGTAGTGCAGCACTCTTGGCGCGCAACATGGCGCTCCACCCATAGGAGGTGAAATCATCAAAAAAGGTGATGATGTACCAATATTTATGATAGGAAATAATGGGGAAGGACTTTATGTCCGAATGAATAAGCTCAAATGGCTTACTTGCACGACAAGAATCCGGGTGATGTAACAACCCAAATAATGGCCAAGGACATGTCGTCCAAGGCCACTACTAGAGAAGTAGGAGGTGGGGTCACGTATTACCCAAATATCCTGCTCCAACCCTTTGTAGGGGAAAGAACAGAAGAACTCAAATGAGTTCAACTGCCAGCTCTTAGGCCTTTAAATACTACATAGGGGTTTGTACATGTAGATATCTAATCTACGATGTACTCTAGATAAGTGTATAGTATGTACTCTAGATAAGTATATAGTAAAGAAATGGAAGCATAGGCGGATATTAGTGAGGCTGTAGCCCATGAGGAGGTCATGAGGCGCAGTGGGGATGATTGTGGATGGAATGGAAGGGGGGAAGCATATGGTAATGAATAGATAGGGGAAATGGAAACATAACCAAGGCCGCGAGGTATGATGAGGATCGGGGAGGCATGTGCCGCGATGGGGAAGATCCAGGGATAAGCCCAAGATTGCATATAGGGGTTATGAGTCATGTGATCGGTCAGTCACTCCGATCACATGACTTGAAAAGGAAGGAAGGTGTAAAGTAAGAAGGAATAAGTCCAGACATGAAGATAAGATAAAGGAAAAAGATAAGAAATAGGAGAAAATGTCATGTGAAGCATTAAATCCGTAACAGGTGATAGGTGCGAGCTGGCATCTTGTCTTTCATGCAGCCTGGACAGATAGCATCCTCCTTCGGAATCTCTATTGAAATAGGAAAATTGCGCATATGATTGTGCGCTTGTTTTAATACATCCTTTGAAGGATGTCTGAGTTGCTTGTGCATGATGTCATAAGTGACCTTATGGGCGTGATCGCGCGTAGATGCTACTTCCAAAGTATACATGTTTCGCCCAAAGCGAGGTGATGGAGTGAAAGGTGCTAGTAGCGTGCCATCTCCGAATGTCATATGGATGGAGTTGCTGTTGCCATTTACTTTAGTGCCAGCTGCGAGTAACTGTCCCATAGACACTTATCTGACCCCTGAGTTAGGGATATGCCCCATGCTGTGAAGCGTTAAGATCTGGATCGACCCTGAGGGATCTCTCCAGGGGACATTGCACTTGCCGATGCCAATAACGTAAATGTTACCGGCAGCAGTAGTGACCAGAATATGGTCCTTCTTAGGAAATGTGGTGTACTCCACAAAATCATCCTGTTCTGGGGAGAAGTGCATTGAAGCACCTGAGTCGAGGATCCATTGGTCTTTAGGCTTACAGTGATCACACCGTTCCTTTGATGAATGCACAGAAATAAAGTCCACATTGTTTACACTACCAGATACATGCGTATGTACCTGATCTACACTACTCGGCGCTGCATATGAGTGCATGGGGAGAGGTAATGAGGACGATGAGGCAGCAATCATAGGGAAAGTCACATACCTTGGATCCTGCATGTACTGATTATAAAATTCAGACATGTCCTTGTCGGACCCGTAGATGTCGACTTCGTCCTCATCCCAAGAGGATGCAATCCTGGAAACCCATTTCCGGAACCTCTTGGATGGGCGAGGAGGTGTGTCTAGGTCCTCCATGCTGAATGCGCAGAATGCGCAGTTGTAAACAACAGGCTCATCGTCTTCTGGAATGGTCTCAATACGAGAGACCGACAGTGGTGTAAATGGAGGAGGAGGAGGAGGAGCGGATGAGGAGGGGACCAGGGATGAGATGGATGAAGTGAAATCAAGCTGCTGTAGGAGCGGCAGCGCGGCGTCAAGGGAATGTATCTGTTCTGTGGATGGTCAATGCCCAGCCGATGGGCAAAAGTGAAAGCTTCCTGCATTTGGGTAAACACAGGTGAACCGATAGACCCTTGGTAGAGTTGCACTGGCTTATGCGCAGCAACTCGTGGGTCAGCCATGGATGGGACGGAGGCGGTGTGCACAAAGTATGAGGAGGAACTCTCTCCCCTTCGGAGTTTTTCGACTGAACGAAGTTGAGATGTTTTTTCTCCTTCTTCTCCTTCTGCTTCTTCCTGCCCCACTTGCCACAACCCCCCTTTTCCTTAGTGCTGGACTCCTGCTGCTGCCCAGAAGGTGCTGCAGGTTCCTGCTGCTTTTGGAATGAGGGGTCATTCCCTTTGCGCTTGACAGCACTGATCTTGTTGGCGGTTTCGCCAGAGTTCTTCCCCTTTGAAGAAGAAGCACCGCCCACGTGGGCGCGCTGTTCCCAGTTGAGGGTCGTGGCGGCAGTGATCTGAGGCAGGGTGGGGGCGATGGCGTTCCCAGCGGTATCCTTGGTCTGCGCAAGCAGTTGCGCAACTACCAACATGGACTGAGGAAGACGAGAGAGGATGATCATGGCCTGAATATTTTCAGGGACCATGTACTTCGCCTGACTCAATTTCATGAAGAGAGTTTGGTAGTGGGTGAAGGCAGGGCCCGGGTGTCTGTTGGCAGGGATCGTTGTCTCCATCATGGCCTTGAAGTCGGCATAGACCTGTGGAACGCCTTGGGTGCCATAGGCGTCCTTGAGCGCCCTGATCAGAGCATATGCGTTGTCCTCATTTTGATGCTCGTGGAGGATCGTGGGGGAGAGAGCCTGACGAATGGTGTTATGAACGGTACTCTTTTCCCTGTTTTTCCCTGTTTTTTCCGTTCTCCACACGGTCAAATGTTGACCTTTTCATGGACTTAGACGTTTTCTCGTGCAGCACTTACCTAAGCGCACAGACACTGTTTCATCTTATCTTTTTCATCTTATCTTTTTCAATCACATGACCTAGAGTCATGACCCTTTGGTCTAGCCCTTGCACAGCTTCTCTTTCACATGTTCATCTCCGTCCTGTGCAAGGCAGTACCACTTCTTTTCTTCTCTTCCATTTGATGGCCTTATGTTGGCCTCATGGATTTCATGACTGTGCGCTTCCATTGCATGGCTATGCATGCCTCATGGTTACCTTGCTGGTTTAATCTCCATTGGCTCCTGTCCTAAAGTACTATATCCTTGTGTGGCATGTATCGGTAGATCTGGTACAAACAGGTACATACATTGTAGTAGTATATAAGGCCCAAAGTGCCAGCCAGAGAACTCCAGTCAAGTTCTCTTGGTTTCTCTCCCATCCTTGAGAACTAAGCAAGATAGACCCATAGTTATTCTTCCATCTCTTTTACCCTAGTGTTTGTTGCTGACTCCTTGAGATTTTGTTCTCAATTGTTGGTCTGTATCAAATGGTACCAAGGATCTTGGTGTTTGCTTCGGTCCATTTGATGAAGAGTTGGATCTCATTGGGCCTCTAAGCTCCTAACAAGGTTGGGCAAACAATGTTGTTTACCCACATACCTCCTGTCGCCATAATGGCGGATTCCATCTTTGGCCACCCGGAAGACCAGTTGGCACCAGTGAGGAGGGAGACGGAGGGATTGGTAGAAGAAGACATTTTATCTAGGGTAAAAACGACATTAGTATAGAGCGACATAGTCTCCCCATAGAGAGTAGCTGCCCATGACAGGCACATAACGATTTATGACATAGTTCCTATGACAATCGGGCAGCAAGCGAATGCGCCATCATGTGTAGTCACCACCGTCAATGCGCCTATGGCAGCATATGACATTTAATGTTTCCCTTATGAAACCACCTGGTCAGCAGTGTCAGGTGCAGCCCATTACAGGCGCTCCGTTCACGCTTAACCAGGGCTCATAACCTGTTGAACATGCAATCTACGCAGAGGATGTACTTACTATTGCTGAGGTTGGGGGTTTCGGTGAAACGGTTGGTGTTGTTGTTGAGCGGTAGTGGTTGTAGAACAAGTGTCTATTAGAACTCAGATGTTGAATCCGAATGTTATATACAATTACAATATACCTAATAAGGAAATATAGTCTCGTAGTACTATTAAGTAATTAATAGGGGTGAAACTCCTTATATGAAGTTCAACACCGATCACCTACCAACTCCGCTTGCCTAAAGCCTGGAAGATCCACCCAGTTTTCATGCCTCTCTCTTATCACCCTATTGCAAAAACAACATGCATGGCCTGAACTTCCCAGCCCCACCACCTGACCTCATCAAAGGGGAAGAAGAATATGAAATCAAGAAGATCCTATGCCACTGTGGTGCTCTGACAGCCAGCATGTTCCTGATCCAATGGAAGGGTTATTCTGCCGAAGAAGACTCCTGGGTCCCCGAGCAGGACTTGAAACATGCAAAGTCCGCCTTCCTCAACTATAAAAAACTTCATCCTTTGACCTTTTCTCCAAAAACAACTTCTTCACCTCGTTAACAACCTTCACACAATGGCCATCAAGTTCAACTGCCCCATCAACCCTTCCCCCGCCCCTGTCCCCATCCCCACCCCAATTCCTTCTAGTACATAGCCTTCTTTCTCATGTCCCTTTGGTAAATAGACTTTCCTCTTCTTTTTCCTCCACTTTTGCCCTCCCTGGCCCTGCCACTTCTGGTTCCATCATGTCCGTGGACATTCCCACTTATGCTCATCCCCTGCACTCAGACTCCCCACCCCCTGCCACCCTCCATGCCATGTCTTCCCACCTCCATGACCCCCACCTTGCCATCCCTGTTGGCAGCTATCTAGACATCAACTCCCCTCTGTGGGCCCTCTACTGTGCCAACCTCCAGAACCAGTGCCTGGGGAACCTCCTTGCACTCGCTGCCACAGAAGAAAGTGTCGTTTGACACCTTTCTCTCATTCACTCCATCCAAAGGCAGATAGACAACAACCTCTCCCTCGCCATGTTCCAGCTTGGTATGCCTGAGTTCCTGGAAAACATGAACAGATACCTTAGGGAACTACGAGAAATCCCCACCCATATAGAGACATCATACCCACCACCCTCACCCCTCTCCTCCAACACTGAATGTGCCCTCCACAGGATGGAGCTGATGTATGAGATAAGCACCAGAGGAATGTTAGACAGCGAGTTCACCAACACCCCTTTGCATGCTGACCACCCTCACTACCATGAGACCTGTTGCCACTGCCACTGCCTGGGACATCTACAGGCCAACTGCCCATACTATGAATGTCCCCACTGCCTACAGTTCAACCCTGGTCACTCCCAACTTCTCTGCTATTGTTGCTGTTACACAAAGCATATACAATAAGGTCTCTTACTAGACAGACTGCACTCTGGCAATGCTCATGAAGAGACCAATGTCAGACGAGCAATTGTTCAGAGATGGGCAAAGATGACAAGGGATGAAGCAAGGATGCTTCCAAGGGAATAGACTCAGAGGAGGCTCAAGGGATTGAGACTTAACATTATGCTTGTATTGCATAGATCAAGAATAAAGAATACAAGTGGTAAAGAGATGCTTTATATACTGCAGACTAATACGCACGGACCAAGGAGTAAAAAGCTAAGAAAGGGAATGGAAAGAAGCTAATAGAATATGATGGAAGTGGGAAACACTGACCAGTGTGAGAGAACCGGTGGAGGAGAGGGTAAGTTCAAAGATAAACAAACTAAAAGGTGAGATAGGAAGACAGGGAGAAAACTAGTGTTTGATGAAGTATTGTCTCCTCAATTGTAGTGACAAAAAGAAGGAGATGAGACTAATATAAGGGAATGAAAATTGTAACAGTTGCCCACCATCCCCCTCCTCCTCCACCTCATCCCTTGCCAATGAACCCCCAGTTGTCTGTTGCTCTGCCCGCTCCTTGCACATGGTTCCTACAAATGCTCGCCCTCCCAGGGACACCTGGTGCACTTGTAACCCTCGCTCATGTTCACCAAACAGGTTCTGTTATGAACGGTATTCTTTTCCCCGCCTTTTTCTTTCTTTTTCCGTTCTCCACACGGTCAAACGTTGACTTTGTGGACTTAGTCGTTTTTCATCGTGCAGCGCTTACATTAGCGCACAGACACTGTTTGATCTTATCTTCCTTCTCTTATCTTTTTCAATCACGTGACCTAGAGTCACGACCCTTTGGTCTAGGTCCCTGCACAGCTTCCACTTTCCCACGTTCATCTCCGTCCTGTGCAGGGCAGTACCGCTTCTTTTCTTCTCTTTCATCTCCATCTTTCTTCTCTTCCATTTGATGGCCTCACCTAGGCCTCATGGAATCCATGAGGACGTGCTTCCATTGTATGGCAGTGCATGCCTCATGCTTACCTTGCTGATTTCATCTCCGTTGGCACCTGCCCTAAAGTACTATATCCATGTATGGCATGTATCGGTAGATTCGGTACAAACAGGTACATACAGTGTAGTAGTATATAAGGCCCAAAGCGCCAGCCAGAGAACTCAGTCAAGTTCTCTTGGTCTTTCCCTTTCTTCGAGGGCCAAGCAAGATAGACACTTTAGCTACCCTTTCACCCACTTCCTCTACTGAAACTACATCTGATTCCTCGAGTTTCGCTCTCGAACATTGGTTGTTTCAGGTTCACTATTGTCGACTCCAACTATGATGACAAAGCCTGGGTTCTGATGGCAACACCAACATGAATGGGTCCTCCTCTCACAGGGACTTCTGACTGGCGCTGTCCTTGTCTTGCCCTTCTCCAGAGTTTCAGGGTTAGTACGGGGGTAATGTTACATTTTGTCCCTTTCTTTGCATACACTTTTCTCCTTGCTTTTGGACTACCTTTTCTCTTCATCAATGACACATCCTATATTCCTAATCGTTCATCTTTGTCATATGATTACTCACCTGCTTAGTCATTGAGATTACTCCACCACAGACTTCCAGCCAAGTTCATCACTTGATGACTCGTTCTCACTTATTACACTTTGTTCTCCCACTTTCTATAACATTCTGCCTAGTTACTTGATTAGGTACTCCAGAGCCTGCCCTAAACCAAGAGACTAGGTATATAAGGCCTCCAGATGAGGACCTTCACCTTTAAGCTAGTTCTCCTTCTTACTTGTATCTATAAGAGTCCTAGCAATCCATTTGTCCTTTCTCACATCCTTGCTCAAACATTACAAGTCTCTGCCTGCACTTTGAGCAGGCAGCTTGTCCCTGAACCCCCTTGACCTTCAGTGAGCATTCTGTCACCAAGGACCTTCTTGACATTGCTACAAATGTCTCGCCTTGTCCAGAAGATCTCTGACTAAGACCACCTCGCCCCCTTAACCTTGACCAGAAGGCTGCACTTGCTGCCCTACCTGGACCCAAGCATAACACTATCTCTCTAAAAAGTCCTTGTACTACTCCTGAGTGTACACTTTGAGACTAGGACTTATGCCACAAGCATAACATTATACTTCAAAAGGTACCAAACACATGTAAACCTTAGAGTAGTATTTAAAGGCCTAAAAGCCAGCAAAGGAACTCATTCAAGTTCTCTTCTGCTTTCCTCCACAAAGGTGCAGACAGTGGAACTTGGGTCATGTTATGGATTCATGTCTCACGTGACATTTTCCTAGACTTTATTTTTCTTTTACATTTATCTTTGGACTTATCCCTTACTCTAACATTTCGCCTTTCCTTCCTTTAGGGTCACATGTGTGACATCAAATGATCCATCTCCTTTCAAATCTGAGATCTTCCCTGGATCGTCCCCATCACCATCCACACCTCCCCTTTCCCATCGTACCTCATGGTGATGTATGCTTCTCTTCTATCTTTCATTACTGCTATGTCTTCCATTCTTCCTCTTCCTTCCCCACGTTAATCCCCACTTGGCCTCATGGTTGACTCATGGGCCATAGCCTCTTTAATTACCACCTTATGCCTCTCTTCTTTACTATATCCTATTATAATATACATCGTTAGATCTAGTATCAACATGTATACATAGACTAGTAGTATTTAAGGCCTAAGAGCCAGCAGTTAAACTCATTCGAGTTCTTCTGTTCTTTCCCCTCATAAGGGTTGGAGCATAAGTCTTGGGTCAAGCCCCCCACTCCTTCAGCCAGGACATTGGCCTTGGACACGTCATCCTTGGTCATTGTTTGGGTTGTTACAGGTCACTTTCCCATCATCCAGTCTGGCATTCAGCATTGGGCATACATTGTTGTTTGTTGTTTGTTGGGTTGTTACATCAATACTATAACAGACAATGATCTAAATCACAAACTCACTTGTATGTCCCACCATCTGTCCACTGTCCAAGGTTCATCATAGAATTGATCAAATTTGACACCATTATGCCTGTAAAGATGTTTCGCATCCCAATTGAAATGTGGTGTGAGATGGGGGTTGTTCAAGAGGTCAATAGCCCATTGCCAAACAGATCTCGCATGAACCTCATAAGTGCACTCCTCCTTCTTGTATGGTGCAGTGATGTCATGCTTCATGAACTGTAAATAAAAACTATATCAGAAGTTGGATATTTACACAACTAGAGAATGAATAGTAACTGTATCAACATACATACTGGGGTGAGTTCTTCTGCAGCTGCATCACATGCTTTGCAAAGCTCATCCTCATTCTTGAATGTAATTTGAGCCCGACCTTTTGAGATATGGGAGATGAGATCAAGAAGGGCATTGACCTGTCCTTTATTGAGTGAAGCATTGAGGGCAATTTTAGCAAACTCAAAGTCACCTTCGCATCAGAATGGACACCATGGAGTGGTGTCAGGAGGGGGCATGAATGACTTGTCTATGCAGAAATCATCAGCCATTTGGAAGAGAGTGGGACACTTGCTACAAGGATGGTACTCAGTCTTGAAATCAGATTCTTCTTCTTCAGGTGCAGGTCACTGCTGATCATCAGTGAAATCAGTGATCAACATCACTGAACCAGAGTGGAGACACTTGTTGGATATATTTAATAGTGAGCAATGTCAATCATTTGTGGTACTTACCTGGGCTATGAGGGGGCTCATAAGACTGTCCAAGAATGCCTTTTGTGAAGTATCAATGTAATATGATGCCAAAAATAAATAGAGGTAATTACCTTCACTGCCTTCATGATGGTGGGCATCATGAACCCCAATATTATCAGCTAACTCCACTATGGCAGCAATTTGACAGGCCAGTGACATTTGGCTCAGTATCAGTTGGTTTCATAGTGTGCTTAGGTCACATTTGGTCTAGAAGTGCAAAAAATCATTGAGGTTAAAATCATGGACCTATGAGAGCATTTCAAGTACTCACCTCTCAGCACCTTCTTGTAATGATGCCCCACATGTGCATTGTCAACATCAATTTCTTTTCAAGCTTCACAGCTCACCTCATGACTCTTGAAACCTTGTACTTTGAACTCTTTGCTGCAGATTGGACAGGGTATTTGAGTTTTAAGCATTGCTTCAGAGTAGTCATACTTAATACAAACCTTTTGTCAGGTCCATTGTGCAGGTATGATGGTTGAACAAAGAACAGAAACAAGGCAAAGGTGAGGCAAAGGTGAAGTAAAGGCACTCGTGTATCTATCATTCATGTGACATAATCAGGTATATGCATCATTATAATCACCACCCAATCAGCATCTTGTCATGTACATTATATAAGGATCATTAACATACCATTTTAATTTACCTTATTATGACTTGGCCTGGATTGGTAAGCCAGCAGCATTATCATGCATGAAAAAAATTTGTGACATAAGATCAATACAGTCAAACTGGCTAAGTATAAATTGACTAGTGTTTTCATTGTAGGTAGCTTTTTTTTTGTACTCTAATCATGTCAATGATAATGTATAGAAGTATTACAAAGCTGATGATAAATATCAAGATGGTATATATGATAATAAAAGATACTTATGATCTGCTATATCACACAGGGAAATATTGTCAACTCAATGACAATGATAGATTTGATCAATGGTATAAACACTCCCAGATATTGTATAGCCTTACCAATGTGTGTATCATCATTATATATGTTACAAGGCTTGATAGCATAGATAAAGGTATATATGACATTAACTTTTTCTAAAAAATTTCCTGATGCCATCACTGATGCTAGCAATGGCTCACACCAATCTACAACAAAGCGGGCATATGCACCCACATCATCCAACTCCACCAATGCATTTGTTATGGAGGCTGATGAACTAATTAAAAGAGGTACAACAATTATAGAACAACATCATCAGGAAAAAACAAAGTGCCATGAAGCACATTACCAAGACAAGGCTGCTGAGCAGGTCCATCAAGAACATATGGCTGCACTTCAAGCCAAGCAGGCCAAGAGAACACAAGAGTTCAAAATGAGGATGGCAAAGATCAAGCTAAAGCAACTGGAGCACAAGGTGGAGTTGGCCAAGATAAGGTCTTAGAACCCTGAATGATAATGCTGTTGTTGTTGTCATCATGTAATACAATGATTTTGCTAGTGTTATATGTCCTTTGTTCAAGTTGTTGAAGTACATATGTTATTATCCTCTATATGTTTTCCAATAAGATATCCATCACTCCCATTCTAAAAGCCTGTCCTGGTGATGCAGCAAGATCATCATCCAACTCTAGTCCCTCATTCTCTTCATTCTCTGGATTTTCATCATGCCCTTCAAGACCTAAATACTCCTGTCTGAATTCAGCCAATAAGCCATCTAAGCTAAGCTCCTCTTCAATATCAATAATCAAGTTGTTGTAGAGGATCAAGCAGCATCAAATCCATGCAATGGCATGATTGAGATTTTTTTGTGACTGAATTCAAAATGCAAATCCAGAAGTGACTGAAAACAACCTTTGAGTGAGCCATAGAAATGTGCAGTCCAAACACGTATCTATAACTATTAAGATCAATTTAGAGAGAATGTATAAAATTCTTACTGATGATAAGTGATTGTTGAATGTTCTTTTATCAGGACCAAGGCTGCCTCCAATGGGTCTCTTGAATGGTGTAACACACCATGTTTTGCAAGGATAGGCTAAATCAGCCCAAAGCCACTCATTTGCATCAAAGAATTGATTAGGATAACGAGCAACACAAGTATGTTGGAAAGCATTTGCATCATGCATGCTTCCTGGAAAGCCAATGACATAATCCACAATTCTCAGGTTGTGGGGGAGAATCTATAAATTTAAACCAACCTGATTTGTGACAGAAGACCATGATTTTTGATCAAAGAAGACCTCTCCATGGAGCCCTGGTTTCTGAAAAAAATTGAAGGTTGTACCATCAACACATAAAAAGCCTCCCTTCCATTGTGGGATGAATCTGTCCTCAACCCATACTTTAGCTCTCTCCTTTTCAGCATAATCATCTTCACAATGAAGGGGATTAAATGAATTGCTTGATCATGGAGATGTAGAAATGAGAGCATGACATGGTTATAGCAGTTGTGGACTGTACCAACAGCCACACCTGCCCATTCAGCCATGTCTTGTGTTGTGGCAGCATTTCCATAATGGCCTACACCATTCAAAAATATGGCAAGTTGAAACCAAATGGGGAGGTGCTGATTAGTTGAACCAGGGAGAGCCATGCCATCAGAGCTGCTAGAGTTATGGTGGTGGTAGTTACTGGTAAGGGTAAGGAATATGAGATGGTGGCAAATTTTCTCTACAAGCTGTACAAAGACTTCTAGTGATACATGAAGCTTGTGGCAAAAGAGCATAGACTGTTATGGACAGTATCTTTTTGCCCGCTTTTCCTTCTCTTTTTCCTCTTTTCCCAGTTGCATTTGACCATCATTTGGACTTAAATGTTTCTTCCATGCAGCGCTCACATAGGCACACAGATATTGGTTCAATTTTAGCTTTTCTTCCTTATCTTTTCAATCACATGACCTGTGGTCATGACCCTTGGGTCTAGGTCCCTGCACAGCTTCCATCTTCCCACGTTCATCTCCATCCTGTGCAGGGCAGTGCCAGCTTCCTTTCTTCTCTTCCATTTGATGACCTTATATTGGCCTTACCTATAACAACCCAACAAACAACCAAGGGCGACATATGCCCAAGGCCAAATGCCAGACCATAGGAGGGAGGGAAAGTGACCCAAGGTTCTACAACTGCACCCTTTGGTAAAGAAAAGCAGAAAAGAACTTGAATGTTCTCCTCTGGTGCCGCTTTGGGTTTTATATACTAGTCTATGTATGTACATGTTGTGGTACGATCTACGATGCCACTACATATATGGGTATAGTAAGGAGAATGGTAATTAATGAGGCTGTGGCCATGCACTAGGCATGAGGCACAGCGGGGATGATCGTGGGAATAATGGAAGGGTGACGGTAATGAAAATAAGAGAAGGGGCATAGCCTCTATGGTGAGGTAAGATAAGGAAAGGGGAGGCTTGTACCGTAAAGGGGTAGATCCAGGGAAGATCCCAACCAGGGGAAGATCCAGAGATTGCGAAGGGGGATGTCATGTGACCCGTATACGACCAGGTCACATGATCAAGGAAAGGGGAATAAATGTATCGCAAGAAGGGGAATAGTCCGCGATAAAAGGAAAAGGAAATGATAAAGTAAGGAAAAGGAAATGATAAAGTAAGGAAAATGTCACGTGAAATGTTACATCCATAACATTACCCTTTTCATTTCCACCGCACTTCTATCATATGGCTATGCACGCCACACCTTTTTCATTTCTGCTCTTGCTTGCCCTAAAGTACTATAGCCTTGTAGGGTAGTGTATCGGTAGATCCGGTACAAACATGTACACACCCCTAGGTAGTATATGAAACAGACCAACAAACAATAATGAAACTCGTGAAGTCAGAGGTTGAATCACTAGGTAAAAAGGTGGAAAGGAAAACTAAGAGTCTATCTTGCTTAGTCCTTGATGATTGATACAACCAATAAAGCTGGGGACGAAACCCAGTGAATCAGATGAAGTATAGACTAGAAACGACGAAGGGAGGAGTGTATGGTACTACTGGGTCTATCTTGCTTAGCATCCCACTGATGATGGGGAAACACCAAGAGAACTTGACTAAAGTTCTCTGGCGGGCTCTTGGGCCTTATATACTACCATGGGGTGTGTACATGTTTGTACCGGATCTACTGATACTGACTACATAAGGGTAAAGTACTTAAGGGCAGGCATAGATGGAGATTAAGAACATGAGGTGAACATGAGGCGGCACAGCCCGGGAATGGAAGCGTGCGGAAATTCAAAGGGTGCTGCCAACGTGAGGCATCACAATGGAAAAGAAGTAAAGGAAGCGGCACTGCCCTGCACAGGACGGAGATGAACGTGGGAAGAAGAAGCTGTGCAGGGGCCTAGGCCAAAGGGTTGTGACCATATGTCACGTGATCAAGAAAAGATAAGATGAGATAAGTGTCTGTGCGCTTAGATAAGCGCTGCACAAAGGATTTTGACTAAGTCCCAAAAGTGCTTCAATTGGGACGGGAAAAAGTGAGAAAAATAGGGAAAAATAGAGGAAAAACATAGCGTCCGTAACAATGATGGGAGAGGATCAAGAGAACTTGACTGAGTTCTCTGGCTGGTGCTTTGGGCCTTTATATACTACTACACTGTATGTACCTGTTTGTACTGAATCTACTGATACATGCCATACAAGGATAGAGTACTTTAGGGCAGGCGACAGCGGAAATGAGAAACATGAGTCAAGGGTGAGGCAAACATGAGGCACACATAGCCATGCAATGGAAGCACATGGAAATGAAATCCATGAGGCCAACATGAGGCCATCAAATGGAAGAAAAGAAAAGAAAAGAAGAGAAGGAGGCACTGCCCTGCACAGGATGGAGATGAACACGGGAAAGAGAAGACTGTGCAGGGACCTAGACCCAAGGGTCGTGACCACAGGTTACGTGATTGAGAAAGATAAGGAGAAAAAGATAAG
>JBBPLM010000474.1:0-12127 GCA_038089795.1 Pulchroboletus neoregius | reverse complement strand
TGGACGACGAAGATTGGTACAAATTCGATGACGACAAGGTGTCTATATTCCCAAAGGAAAAGTTGTCGACGATCGACGGGGGAGGTGAAGACTCGTCGGCATACGTGCTGTTGTACAAGAGCAAATCACTGGCCTAGGTCTCCTAGAAATATATCAACTATCTGTGACCCAAATCTCGGATTCCTTTTCGGAGTCAAGGGTGATACAAAATACGTAGTGAAACGGTGGTATGTGGGTTATCAATGTGTAGCAGATGAAGCAGAGCACCTGGTTATGAGATGCCGTTTGATTTTAGAGGTGGGTGCATATCGCCGTCCTCGTCTGGGCCATCCAAGTCGTCGGCCGAGGGCACAGCAGCGGATGCAGCAGCACCAGCGGCGGAAACGCCCTGCGAAGATGGGGAGACGTCCCTAGTAGGGTATCAGTTTGACCACGTTCGCAACAAAGCGTACGACCGACCATTTTATCTGAAAGCGTGTCACACGTGGTTTGGTGTTCATGTCCCTGACCAACCTTTCAAACACGATCTTCTGCGGGGGTGTCTCCTTCATCTCCTCGTTGTCATACTCGGTGTTCTGGTAGTACCCTACGCGGACGAATTCCTGATCTTTGTACGAGCCGGTGAGTATGAGTGCGGCGACGCCGAGAACGTCCTCTGGAGGTATTTTTGAGGGATCGGGTGGAATCCCTTCAAAGTCGAACGAGTTGATGCCGACGGGGACTGGTCCGACGAGACAATCGTCCAGTTCTTGATCGAGCTCTTCGTTTCCGGGCGACGATACGTAGATGAGTCTCCATTCGAGGTCTGGTGCGGTGTTAGTAGGCGAATGTGGTGGCATCAAGGGTGGCGTTTTTACCGTCCTTGAGCGGTGCGATGCACTCGAACGTGACGCGGAACTTGTATGGGTCGAGGAAACGCGCGGGGTTGTTTAGAAATTCGACGTTCTGCTGTATGATGAGTCTTTTTGCGGTCGGTGTGATGAACGGACGTACGCGTATCGTGACGATGGACATGTCTACGGTTGGTTCACTTGGCAGAACAAGTTATACATACGGGATCACGTGAAGTAGAAGATTCACGTGACCGCATAGACTTCTTTTGTTTCCTTGCACTCTCATCTCGCGTACGACATCAACGCCATCCAGCGCCCTCAACGACAACCGCGACGACGACGACCAGCTCTCACAACTAGAATATACAACGTACTCACGCAGCGCCGCACACCCGACCATCGTTGGACATCATACGACCTCGCATTCGACTTTCCTGTCTTAGCTCTTGTTTTGCGTCCAGGGGTGAAGCATATTTTCGACGCGCCGTTCCAACTCCGTTCTCTTGTCTTTGCTCCCGTTCTCATACACCCGCATGATCTCGCTTTAACCTTGGAATTCTTCATCAAACGCATCATACATCTCGGCGATGTCCACGGATCACGACGACCAGTCCTCCCCAACCACCCCAGTTGTTTCTCTTGGCCCTGACGCCACTGTATTACCACCGACAGCATCAGCATCACCCCTAGACCACCTTACCACCGAAACAATAATGGAACCATCAGAAACAGTAACGCAATTGACATCATCTTCCGCATCCAGACCTCCGTCGCTTCTCCTGTCAGACACTCCTCCCCATCTCATCCTCCCTATACCCACTCCCTCTCTCAACAAATCACAATCCTCTGTTGTATTTTCTCATACCATCGTCACGTCTGACGACGAATGGAGCTCCCTGCCACCCGAGGTGGCCACAGCAGACATCTCCATTGCTCGTAAGTACACTTTCCATGCTTACCACTTCTTGTCTTCTTCGTCACGTGTCGAATCTTATTTATATTCGGCTCCCCGCTTTCGCTGTGTTGGATGTGAGTGCTAAAACTGGGGGTCGTCTTTTAGCCGACGGCAGTTTTGTCGAAACCTCGTCCGGACCTGCTGCGAGGGAGCTCAAGAGACGATATGATCAACATCTTGGTGTTGGTAAAGACGTTCGTTCTCCTTATGCGATTACCGCATTTGTCAATCAGCATGGCAAACAAATGTTTCGTGTCGGGTCAGTTCCGAATTCGTTCCTTTTTTTCCGAACGAACTCATCTATGGTAACTGAACTAGACCCCGTGATGCGATCGCACCAGCTGCAGAAGCAGAGTCGAAAGCTCAAAAAGTGTCGACCTCCATCGACATGTCCCAAGCACACGCACACGGTCGTTCATTCAGGGGTAGATCGCGTATGAGCGTTCATAACATCCTCACGCAGAACAAATCCAAGCCTGTGGCAGCTCCCAAATTGACGCCCACCCACGACGCGGGTACGCCGCGTAAATTTCTTAGACGTACAAAATCTATCCCGGACATGTTTGGGGTTGCGATTGGTACGTCTTATAGCGAGAACCCTTCGAGGCAGCCTACACCTACCGGCCGTACTCATTCGCATAGCGTCACGGGCGCTGACATGCCTCGTTCGCTTTCCTCGGACCCTCCGATTGCGGATCAACCTAAGCCTCCTTCCGGTGACATCTTTGCTGAGACGATGTACTGGCCTAGTGGTTCCGTTCCCACGTCGCCTTCTGTATCTGGATCCTCTGGGGGCAGTTACATCCCATATCCCTTTGGTCCAGGGATCACGTTCGATTCACCCACCTCACATGACGATCTGGCATTCCTCCCCCTGCCTCGCGCTCTTCGCGAAATGCAATCTTTTGAGTCTGGTCTTACCGCGCGTGCTGACGACATGATGCGACATGTTGGGAGCGGTCCACCATCTCCCGGGGACGTTGACATCGCATTCGAGTCCAAGCATACAGACTCGCCATCGCCGCCGCCTCGTCTTGCTCTCTCCCCGTTTGGTGATGATTCTGATATCCCTCCGCCTGATCCTGCCCTTGCGCCACTCCCGGAAACGAGCATGCACTCGCGGTACTCCCCCGAGGTATTCGATGTACTGCAGACCTACCGTGGTCTTCCGCTTTTGGACCTTTTATTCCCCGATTCTTCGGGGGAGACGACGATCAAGATGTCACTACGTACCGATGACAGTGCAGCCCCACGCGACGACCCTCGATTCGTCCTCTGGGGAGAGACACATCTGCTTCCGGACGTAGACACGGATGAAATCTCCCTTTCTCAAAGCAGTCGGACAGGTATAACTTCCCCGACTGGTTCCCGCCGTGGCAAACCCTCCGTTGACATCCCCAGCCTACGTATCTCGGAAGACGACCCGAATGCCAACGCAAATAGCCGCCGCGTTCTCTTGGCTGCGACCATCGAACGTTGGATCGCCCAGTTGACCTCCGATTTCAATTATGACGAACTTCTCAACTTCTTCCTCACCTACCGTACATACATCTCTGCCGTCGATCTGTGTCATTTACTCATTTGTCGATTCCATTGGAGTTTGAGTGGGCATGCGACGAAGCAGGATGATTTGGCGAGGAAGATCGTGAGGGTTCGAACGTTTGTCGCGATTAGGTATTGGTTGTTGACGTTCTTTGTCATGGATTTCTTGCCCAATCGGGAGTTGAGGTTGTTGTTGGCGAGTTGGTTGAACTCGTTGGTCAAGGATCCGGTGTTGAAGCGACATCAGGACGGGTTGGTGAGTTTTGCCTTTTGGGCAACGATTCTCTGGATCGATGCTAAAGCAGTGACGTCGCAGAGCATCGTGCGTAAGCTGATCAAAGTCGTCAAGGACTGTAAAGAGGCACATATCCGCCGTCGTTATGGCACGTCCTCTGCCCGGCAGAGCATCTCGACTAAACCACGACCGACGCACGTCCTCGGGGAAAAATTTGCAGAGGCGATTTCCAAAGACCAAGACGACTCGGACGTGGACCTTGATTTCGCGCCAGAGGAGCGCGTATCGGTCTTCCTTGGGAGTGGCGAATCAGGAAACGCGTTCGCATTTGGGTCCTCGGGCGGTGTGGCCTCACCTCCCCGGACCGGTGCGATTGCTTCCGCATCGACTGCCATCCTCCAGCAGCCTCTCCAACGGAATATTCTCCAACAGAGTCGAGCTAGTATCTCAGTTGCTCCGGGTGCAGTGTCTAATTTAGCACAGTCTCCGCCACCGATCACGTTCCCGCAGCGTGCGCTCTCGCGTGTATTCGTCAAGACAATCGGACGCTTGGGACGATGGAAACGTGTACTGAACTCGAGACAGACGGTGGACACTGGGATCGCCGTTCCTGCGAACGTGTCGGCGTTTGACCTCGAGCTGAGCGCGAGTGGTGATTTATTGGGTGTGCGTGGTGGCGTGGAGCAATATTTGAAGATGATCGAGCCGCCAAATCCTCTAGCGTCACATGGGCCGGAACCTGAGATGACGAGTGTTGCGTCGCAAGCGGAAGAAGGCAAGCTCCCGAGTACGAGTTCCTCTGTGCACCATTTGCGGTCCGTGTCAGAGGTGACCGAAGAGGAAGATGAACACACGGCAACAGCGACGATGAGTCGAAGACCGATGTCGTACAAGTCTGCCATATCTGCGGTCTCGAGGGCGACGTTGTCTACGCGGACACACTCTACGGAATCGTTTGGTTCGATCTTGTCTTCGCGGTCGAGACTCAACCCGTTGGTGGCCCAGGTGCAGGCACAACCTCCATGGCGGTTTGACATGGTGTCGATCGATGACCTTGATTTGTCGGATACGTCTTCAGAGTCGCGTGGGGAGAACGCGAATGCGCCTCCGCCGTCTGGATTGAGAAAGGCGCCGCGGAAGCTTCCTTTGCGTCGGGATTTCGAGTTTATACGGAGGTCGGGCGAGAGCGTGTCGTCGATGGGGATACGGTCGCGGGATTCGGTCGCGTCCGAGAACTCGGCGGCGTCATTTGGGGTTGGGGGTCTAGGGAACGGGATCCAACAGTGGCAGGTGAACGCGATCGTCGATTCGTTGAGCCAGGACGGTGAGGCTGGGGGTGTGGACGACGCGCTGAGGCGTCTCGAGGGCCAGATCAATCCTCAGAGACGGAAGGAAAACGCGCTTAAAGTCGATGGATGGGTGCGGACTATCCAGGAACGCATGGCAGCAGGCGACTTTGGTGACGAGCGTCCGCGGTTCTATGATGAGGAAGACGAAGACGAAGACGACGCGTATGACATTGATCAGTACGAGACGGGATCTGTGAGGCGAAGTTCGTTGGCATCGTTGCCTGTGACGCCGTCCCAGATCACGCTCTCGGTGGCCACGGAGTCGGACGATTATTTCAGTTCTGCGCCGCCTTCGGGATCGTCGATCGGGTTTCCTTTGACACCAGTCGATGTGGTATCACCGGGACTGATGTCACCGATGAGAGGGGTGGATGCAAAGCCTGCACCGGAAGATGCGGTCCCGCTCGAGATTTTGCAGAGTCGGGTGTCTTCTCGACCGTCGACGTCGCAAGGTTCTTCGATCGCGACGTCTCCGGCGCCGACCCCTGGACCCACGCTTACCTCGCCTGCCAAGATCTTGACACCGACGGGCCGTAAATTGCACCGATCTTGGGTATTGAACGTCAGAGCGGACGTGTTGGCGCAACATTTCTCCATGATTGATCGAGAGTTGTTCATGGGCATCAAACCCGAGGAACTCATCATGGACGATTGGATGTCATGTCAAGAGGTCAACGTCCTCGACTGGGCACAATACCTCAAAGACCGAGCCCAATGGAAAGCAGAGTCGCGAAACAGTCAAAAGACGAGCGCGTTGGCTGTCGTTCGGGGTCGGTTCAACTTGATGGCCAATTTCGTCGCTTCCGAGATCGTGTTGACGCCGCCGAGTGATCGACATACGCTCGTGGCCAAGTTTATCCGGATTGCGTTCGTACGTGGTGTCGTTTTGGTTGGCAAAACGTCGTGCTCACCTGGGTCGACAGAAATCGTATAGTTATAGTAACTTTCATACCTTGGCGGCCGTTCTTGCGGGACTGCGGAACGAATGGGTCAACAAGGCGATGCATCGACATTGGGGTCGGGTGGGTCCATGGGAGATGCAAATCTTTCAAAAGCTGTCGCAGTTTGTGAACGCAGAAGACGATTTCAAGGCGATGCATGAAGCGATCTCGGCCATGGTCGATGCAAAGCCGATCGATGTGCGTTCGCACGCGTCGACGATCATGAGCAGCAGTACCTCGGACTCGCAATCGTGGGGCAAATCCACGGAGGGGAGCACGCCATCTGCTTGTGTGCCCTTTATCGGTGAGTGTCCTGGGGTCAGGGGGGGGAAAGCAACTGATGAGCGAGTTGGGATCCAGGTATCTACCTCGCTCAGCTCTATCGATATAGCAAGCTCCCCGACCTAATCGATCCAACGGCACCCAACGAACCTGTGTCCATCGACCCCCAAGCGGTCAGCTTTGACTCGCCCTGTCATCCCGAAGTCTTTGATTCTCTCACGGCGCTTCCACCCTTGATGCAACTCGAGCCGCTGATCAACGTCCACAAACAACGGTTGATCGCGGGTGTGATCAAGGATTTAGTGGCAGGTCAACACCTCGCGAGTCGAGTGCAATTCACGATCGACAAGAAGCTGTTCCAAAAGTGTTTACGGATTAGAGGGTTGGAGACGGAGGTGTTGCATCAGGTGTATAGAATGTATGGGGACCCGATGTCGAGGCCGCTTCCGTTTCTTGCGTTGTGAACAAGGCCTTTTTCGTTTTCGATTTTCGATTTTTCGTTGTCAGTGTTATCCCCCCATCTTTTTTTTTTTTTTTTTTGCAGATCGTATACGTCGATGATATCCGCATTTGCTTTGGAGTGCATGTAACAATGCTGTATCTATTCTTGTATTGTGGATTTTTTTTTTCGTAGCTATGTTGTGCTTTCCAGCAGGTTGTAAAATGATAGACGCAAGTGGATGTCAAACTTGTCAACGTCAATCCCGCAGGTCGCGCCAATCTGGGAGATGACCCCTTGCAGCGGAGAAACCGCAAGGAAAATTCAGCATGTAAACCAAGGGGTATCGTCCCGACGACGACCATTCAAACGTCACTACTAGCATCCAGATCAACCATCTCGTCTTCCCCCGACTCAGATACGACCTCCAGGTCAGAACTGCACTCCTCAGTTCCGACGTCGGCATCCTCCTCGAGCATGAACGCAGGTACAGACACTCCAGAACGTATCTTTGTACCCGGCCTTCGAGCAAGATTAATATCCCTTCTCGATCCCTGTACCGCCGCCAACGCGTCCAGCTATCCAACGCACATGAATCGTCTTTGAAAAAAAGTCCCCCGATACCGATTGGCACGCACCTTTTTCTGGATGGCAAGATCCTCCACGCGCTTCCGCCCGACTTTCGCGGCAGGATCGAACCCAAGATGTTTGATGATACTCGCAGAGTAGGCTGGTTTCGCGGGTGCGTTCGCGGTCGATGTCGGTCCCTCGTTGTCGCTGTCGTTCGCGTTGTCCTCCTCCACCGCTCTACCCTTGCCCTTGTCCGCCTTGTCCGCCTTCCCCTTCCCCTTTCCACCCTCGGACGTCTTCAACATCTTGGTCGCAACCTCCCTCGCTTTCGTGACTGCCCTCATCCCTTCCTTGTCTCTATCCAACAGCTTCTTCAGCTCTTTATCGGCGTCCTGTCCGAGCCTCCGTTTTGCCTTTTCTTGCGCGTCTCTGCCCAGCTTCTCAGCCGTGAACGTATCTCCAGCAGCTCCACCAACGACGTGTCCCGAGACAATGTAGACCGAACTAGCTGCCACCGGCTCGGGTTGGAGACCCACCTGACGGGAGGGGTCGTACTCGGGTTTACGCTTGCGGGTAGAGGTCGTCGTCATGCCCGATGTCCTGGACAACGAATTACTTTACCGCTTGAAATTTTTGAAATACGCAAAACGAACCCAGCTGAAAATTCGGCTCTCCCCGCGCGCTGTCTTTGGACGGCGTTCGTCAAATGCCACTCGCATACGTCGCTCAGCCTCTTGTCTGTCCAACTTCCGCAGGGTTTACCGTCCTTCTTGGTTACTTTACACATGCCGAGGTCACGAGCGCGTCCAATGATCGCAATCGAGGTTGCGGATTCTGGGGTGACTGCGAGGATGTTATCCACAGGATGTGGTGTCTTGTCATTGCGCTAAGGAGGGATGAGCAATAAAAATATTGCGAGAGAACGACACACGAACCTGAAGAGGTTTTAAAACCTTTGGATTTAGGAGAGCAACAACGTCTCCCTCCTTGAGCTTGGACATTGCTTCGAACGCGCCTTTGCTCCCACCCTGGTATATTTTTTTCACGCTCCCGTTGTCCTCGGTGACTTTATCGAATCCGTCGGACTCGAACAGTAACAAGGTCAAGAACGCGTCTCCCCTAATTGCGGATTTTCCTCCCGATGAGGACCGAGAGCGAGCCCCGAAATCGATCAGTTTCATGTTCACATACTTTTTACCATGGGGTTTCGTTTGACCCTTTGGGCCGCTCTTGTCAAATTTTTTACGGTTATTGCCAGACTTTGATCCGCCCATTTCGCCATCTGAGGCGCGACCATCATCGCCTGGAGTGATATCCACTGGTGCCCGAGTGTGTTTGATGGGGCCTCTCTCTGCCACAACGGCGATGGTAACCCAGTCACCATCCACAGGGACGTCATATCCAGATTTATTCGGGAGAAGTCGTATGCAAGAATAAAGACGCGAAGGTGAGAGGAAATATCGTCCACGGAGATAGTCTTGGAGGTCCTCGTGTGAGAGGGATCGTGACCTAACATTATGTCAATATGATTTATTATTATTTATTTATTGGCCAACATCGTGCGACAGGGGCGAAGTAGAAACGTTGGAAGAAATGAACACGTGTCGAGAATCGATGGAGAGAGACGTACAAGAGATGAATGCCAGAGTTTGGTTCCAGACGGTCGAATGAAGGGTCGTCAGGAGGTGGTTTATGATCCGCAGGTCCCATTTGAAGGTCCTCCACTATCACGAGGTTCTCGTCTCTTTGAAGTATGCTCGCCAGTGAAGTGGACGCGGTAGATGCGCCCAAGCCACGTTCTTGCAACGGATCTTGTATCTTTGGCTTGGGTTTCTCAGCAAGGTCTACGGATCGTACGACGGGGGTTTGTTCGGAGCGACTGGTGGGTCGAGCACGCAAGTCGGCGAGTTTATTAAGCACGTTAGAAGGTGCTGGATTCACGTGCAGCGGGACTGAGGCAGGACCACCAACCGAGCGCCCGCTCTCGTGCCGCGGACGCTCCGACGTGGACTGTACATGTCGTTTACGTCCCTGACCGGCAGTCTGATCTGTCCTCCTTTTCTTCCCTGTTCGTGAGTCGGTTAATCACACCGCGCACGAGGAACCACCGGGCTCACTCGGCGAGGGCGTCGCGGGCGCAAGGAGGGTCGCGTCTGGCTTCTTTCGTTTTGGTGACTGTAGACGCGGATCGTTGTCTGGAATGTCGACGAGCTGGGCTTGCAAGCGCTCTATTTGTTTCCTGAGCTCGAGCTGTTTCTGTCGCTCCGCTTGTAGTCTGTGAGTGGAAGAGTCCATCGGCCTCGCGTTGAACGCGTTCTCGAGGACGCGTTATTGTCTGAATTACATAATTTTATTATTATTCCCACGACCCACCAGGCCGCGAGCTGAAACTCGGGATCAGTTGATTGCCACTGCCTTGAATGTTCCAGAGTAATATCATCCCAGCCCCGTTTATATTGTTTCCAGATTGAATGGGATTGATATCTGGATTTAGGCCAATAATGTATTGGAAGGGGTCGCACAGGTTGATCGTTCCACACAGTGGCCATTTTCTCGGAATGTACCGCAGCCTTTATGCAACACTTCTTCGCGCCTCCAGTCCTACGCTGTGCCACAATTAGTACTTATAACCCCTCCCCCCTCCCGAATCCTAGTCACTATTTCAGCCGATTTATTTCTTCTCTGTTCCCAAGCCGTTCTATTTCTCATCATTCCATTTATCTACACCCATGTCGCTACAGAAATTCGCAATCGATATTGCTCACCGTCTATCTTCACTACAGAGTTTCCTACAGGCGTCGGAAGACCTTTGTCGCTACAATGAGCGATTAACCGACGCCGACATTCAATGCCACGCAAGAAAGGTAGGCCCTCGTTCAACCACATGGCCTCACTCAATTTCTGACCACCCACGTTCATAGCTACTTGCAATGATGGAGGTATATTTATTTCTCCCGCTGTTCGGCTGGCTTGTAGTCTAACTCGATATCGTAGGTGGCTCGAACAACGCTCAACCGAGCCGGCGTGAAACTTCACCTCTTCACCTCATGTCCACCTAAATACCAGCCATTCAAATCAGCATATTTTAAAATGCTTGTTTTGATTATTCGCCAGAACCAGGACCAATTTCCTACCGACCTTCAAGGCAAGCGTCGTTTCTGACCCATATTCACAGGTTTAATTTATTTGATTTATTTCCCTAGGGCGAGTCGATAGATTACTCTTGCCACTGACAACCCAACTGGTGATTTGGCGTAACCACGATCCTTACGCACAGCTTGGCATAGCCGACCTCATGAAAAATCTCACCAGTCGATCTCGGCCACAAGGGAAACCACAGCTTGAACCACCATCCAGTACAGCCGTACCACTGCGTGTGCCACCATGGCCGTTGAACAATATTGCTGCATCCATGCCACGTACGGATTCATTTGCGCTCATGGGTGTATATGTATCTAATCCAAATCGGGTTGTTTCAGCCCCCGATGCATTCCCCCCTAAAGTGACGGCAGACAAGCGGGGAAAGAGATCCTTGCTGGATTTGGTCGCCCGTCGTGCTCGTCCTCTCCACAAGCAACACCCTTTGCGGCCGGAACTCGAGATCCAGCCAACGTCGCATGACATCGACACGCCCATCGCCCCACGATTGCTTTCTCGCGCGCGCCTCCATTTCGGAATTTTCTGCACAGGAAATAACCGACAGTCGCGTAGATGAACTACTTTTTTTCGCTGCCCTATTTCCTATATTCGATGTATCATTCCATGATTGGTGTTTCATTAGCCTGCCTCGACATATGTGCTGTATACGATCGGTGAAAGTATTCTCGGATTGGTTTTCGGATGTATTACTCAACGTTGACCTGGGTATGTGGAATTGATGCAACCACTAAGCCGTCGCAGAGTGTACGACTATTCAACAAAAAGTCCACCTCCCTCACTGGGCGATCGATACTCTCCGCTGCCTTCGGACGTGATATTAAACTTGCTGTGGGGGTCACGCATCTCCATCAGTTCCTTCTTCCAACCCTTGAACTTTTCCAGATAGCGAAACCCTTTGTTCGAGCTCCCGTTCGATGCTGCCTCGTTCTCGAGAATGCTAATCAAGTCGCCGAGGGACATGTCAAGCTTCCGAAGCCCGTTCTCGAATAAATAAGCGTTCCCTGTGACAGAGTGTAGAACGAATGAGGAGGATGACCCTGGTGAAGGCGCCACTGTGGCAAAATGAAAGCGTCGGTGTTACGCTCTACGGCGAAGGCGGTGGGTCTCACCTTGGAAGTCCGATTTCGGATATACCTTGGAACAGGGTGACATTGAGGGGGACGCTGTGAACAAAATAAAATAAACTCGCGTGCGCACCTGACCTAGATTTTCTATGGTTGGAGATGGCGGGATACCGCTACTGGTTTGACCTGGATCCGCTAGGCACATGAGCGACGGTTGGCTGGGATAGATTTTGTTGTCTCTTACCATTGCCAGTTGAGAGGGTAAAATCAGGAATATATTGGCGTAGTCATGGCCCCTAGAGAATGGTCACAGTCCAGTTTTAATTGGAGTCGCGGTCACCGTCACAGGTCGGTCGCGGGAGAAGAGTCGAGGACTAAATATTGACCTTGTTTTATTACGTAATACATGTATGACCCCTCCATCGTTTTTTGGGGGGTCTCGTTCTGATCAGAGTCACGATCGCGACAATTCTTGTACAGAGACCACCATGTCCGACGAAGAAGCGCTCCAAAAACACCACGACGAATCCGAATCGGAAGAGTCTGACGACGACGTCGAGGACGTCCCCAAGATTGACATCGATCCATCGACCCTCACACCCTTGTCCCCCGAAGTCATCTCAAAACAGGTTCGTCGTACGCTCTCTGTCCGTTTGAAATGGGATGGTTTGAACGGCGTGGACGCGATCACAGGCGACGATCAACTTGGGTAGGCGGATGCAACGCGTATCTTGGATGGTGTTATTGACCAGCGATTG
>JBBPLM010000470.1:0-10355 GCA_038089795.1 Pulchroboletus neoregius | reverse complement strand
GTCAGCGCTGGTCTGATGAGTGGTAGGAGGGATACGCACCGGAGAAGATGCGGATGGTGAGCATGCCAGAGCGGAGGTGGGCATGTTGCTCTGCGGTAGCAGAGGGTTTGGGTGTTGTTGGCCGAGAAGGTATCGGGGTAACGGATCGTGAGAGGACCGCATTATCTTTGATAATATCCTTTGGCTCTGGTGAGATGTAAGAGAGATAGATAGATCGGAGAAAGGAGACATACTCTTTGAAGATCCCAGTTTCCAGGACATTTTTGAGTGTGAGATGGGGAGGTGGAACGAAAGGAAGAGGAGGGTTAAGAAGAAGATAAGATGGCGGCTGATGTGACAACACGAGACCACAACGCACCGCTTCAACTTTTTCAGTACCAAATTGGCTGCGATTGCGGTCTTTAAAGAATCAGGTTCGGTGCTCCACGCCGTCGCTCAATCTTTCGCTATGTTGGTGCCATGAAATTAGTGATGGGAATTACCTTCCATTTACGGTAGTACACTCGAAAGAAAACGTCCCTCGTCGTCGTCGACCGCGTCCAGCCAACAAAAAAAAATGACCGCTCAACAACGAGTAGCGTTATGGGCCGCTGAGCCCGACCTCGACGACGTCGACATCCCCCTCACCATCCCCTCCTACCCCTCCACCGACATCTACGATGACCCCAACCTCCAGCTCGACGACAGCGCCCTCCTCGCGATGCAAGCCCAGATCGCACAGCAGACCGCATTTGCTCAGATCCCAGACGTCGTCAAGCGCGCAAGTTCATCTACGCCTTGCATCACATCATCTCTGATCCATCCCTTTTTTTTGTTCATCAGTTCATCGTCCATTTCCATCAAGCCGTCTTGGACAACAACCTCCCAGAAATCACCCTCGCCTACGAATCCGGCTGGAACCGCCTCACCGAAAAATTCTACGCTAAAACCGAATGGCCCGAAGCAGAGATCATCGCTCCCCTCGTCAACGACGACCAAATCTTTCTCGTCCTCTACCGTGAACTCTACTATCGTCACGTCTACTCCCGTTTACAGCCCAACATCGACGATCGCTTCCATTCGTACGAGAACAGCTGCGAGCTCTTCAATTATCTGCTCAGTGCGTCTTCAGCTTTGATATCCGCCTGGGTGTTGACGCTCGGCATAGATTCGGACGGGCCTGTCCCCCTCTCGCTCCCTCCACAATGGTTGTGGGATATCATCGACGAGTTCATCTACCAATTTCAATCCTTTGCACTCTTTCGATCCCGGCCAGCGACCAAGACGGACGACGAACTCGCGATGCTCGGTTCCGAAGGTGGTGCTCAAGCTTGGAGTAGCTACAGCGTCCTCAACGTTCTCTACTCCCTCATCCAAAAGAGTCACGTCAACGAGTGGCTCAAGGCCCGTGCCAAAGGTAAGACCGACGACGAGATCGAGTACGTCCACCCTGTCCCCGTCGAGTGGCAAGAACGCGATTGACACGCGACACAGGGACGTCGCAGGCGAGTATGGCACACGGCCGTTGTATCGCCAGCTCGGATATTTCTCGCTCATCGGACTCCTCCGCGTCCACGTCCTTCTCGGTGACTTTACCCTTGCGCTCAAGATCATGGAACAAGTAGGATTGGGATTGGGCGTGGGTCAGAAAGCACCGTTCACGGCACCAACTGCGGCCCATGTTAGCACAGCATACCACGCTGGCGTGTGTTATCTGATGCTGAGAAGAGTGACGGATGCAGCGAGGGTGTTTACGGGGTGTTTAAACTGGGTCATGCGAGCGAGACAATATCACACTCGGAGCTATCAGTACGACCAGGTGCGTGTGGAATGGATCGCATTCAGTGTCGACTGACATGGTGCAGATCAACAAAACGTCTGACCGCATGTACGCCCTACTCGCGCTATGCAATACCCTCGCGCCGACACGGTTGGACGACAATGTGATGAACATTGTACGGGAGAGATATGGCGACCAAATGACGCGCATGGGTCGGGGGTGAGTGTTGTCTTGTGGGACTCATGTCCGGATAAACTCAGGCACGCACAGCGAAGAAGGTCTGAGTACCTTTGAGGAAATCTTCCTCTATGCCTCCCCAAAATTCATCACCGCCAGTGGACCACCGTACGATGACCCGACGACACTGCGTCTGTTGCTCAACCCACCCACACCGTCGTCACCGACGTCGCCTACGCCCAACACGACGATATCGGATCCAACTCACCGTCACCTGCGTGCGCTCACGGCTCACTTCTTGTCGCTGACACCCGTACCTGTCCTGCGTAGCTTGCTGAAACTGTATACCTCCCTCGATGCACGGAAGTTGGCTGGGTTCCTCGACGCGGGTGTGGACGAGGAGGAAGTGTTGAGCTGGATGATGGTGATGAAGAATGCAGGACGATGTATTGGCCGTGTCAACATTGCCGCAGGGGCGGACAAGGACGACGAAAGAGGTGGGGCTACCAACGGCGGGGGTAGTCTGCTCGACGGCGAATGGATGTCTATCAGCGACTTGAATTTCGTGATCGACGAGGTGCGTTTGGTGTGCGTGCGAGGTTGGGCGAGATGCTGATCTCGGACGGGACAGAATATGATTCATATTGCGGAATCGACCGTCGGGAGACGCTATGCGGGGTGGTTTATCCGAAATTCAGAACATGCGGCGCGGGTGCTGGATGGGTTGCGTGCGTCGCCGTTGCCGGTGTCGGTGCCTACAAAAGTACAGGGAAAGGAAGGGGATAAGAATGCCAAGGGGGACGGTGCGCCGAGAAGTAGTGGACAAAAAGTAGCATGGGGAGGTGTCAAGGCTGCCTGAGTAGTAGTACATGTGGAGGAGAATGATCACGTGCCCAAGTCTCACTGCCCTTTGGCCAGTCCGACGTTGCTCTCAAAGTTTTCTACTCGACATGGCCTCGGAAGCCAAACTGAGCTCTCTAACGACCAGCACGCTCTCGCTCCTCCTCGAGCGACAACGTCTTCAATCGACGCACCCTACGCTCCACCTCGTACAGATCCTGACGAACCTGCGAACGCTGCGCAACGGTGTGATCGCCCTCCAAGACGCCACGACCACGGACGAGCATGAAGAGGACAGCGTAACGGCGCTCCGGGGACAGTACGAGCGGTTACGAGGGATGTTGGGCGAGGAAGAGGCTGACAAGGCGGGATTGGAGAGGTGTGTCGCCTTTTCGTTGTCAGTGGCCGAGCTCACGCTCCACAGCATTCCATTACCCGAATCACCCTCCCCGACGCCGCCTGGAACGCCGGAGCGCAAGTCGAGCTTCGAACCTGCGTCCGTGTTTGAGCCGTACACGGACGACCCGCCTATGGATGATGATGGGATCGTGTTGCAACAACGACAGATTATACAAGGTTCCTTTTCGTTTATTTTTTCAAACAATTTCTGACATACGAGCAGACCAGGATACACATCTCGATCACCTGTCGTCGTCTATTCACCGACAACATCATATATCGCTTCAGATCAATGACGAGTTGGATGTTCATACGGGGTTGCTCGGTGCGCTGGATACAGAGTTGGACGGGACGGAGGGACGGATGGTGGGTGCGAGAAGACGGCTTGCGCGTGTCGCCCGTGGGGCAAAGGACAATGGTACGTGGCGTGTGTTGCGGTCTCGATGGGACTGATGTCGTCGCTAGCCTCGACGATGACCATCGGACTGCTCATTCTCGTGCTTCTCATTCTCATCGTCGTATTCAAAACGTGAGACGGTGGATCATGATATAAGTGATTTCTCTGGTGATGTGATGCTTGGTTAAAAGGGCCGGGTATCTATATGGACATCTGAGCCTTGTACTGACATGCGGTTGTTGTGGATGATACCATAATGTCAACACCGGATGTTCTCTAGACAGGATCGTTCCGGCTCAGACGACCCCCAACACGCCCCAGATGGCTTTTCCTACCCTGCCGACGCCATCACACGCGAGCCCATCTGGATGATGTTTACCGGGTATGCCACCTGCCCGCAAACGGCCGTCGTTGACGAGTTTTTCGCCCAATAACTCTACACGTGCATCTAGTAATTTGGACATGATCGACTCTGTGAATTCGGGGTGTCCTTGTACGGTGAGTATGTGGATGGACGTCAAATCGAGCGCATCCGAGCCGAGTATTTCCGGTGGAGGTACCGATGCGGGGTCGAACACGACCATACCTTGATTAAGCGAGACGTCGGTCGAACCAAGGAGGTGTGTGTGAGGCGGGGACGTGGGGACGTGGTCCCTGTGCATTTGTTGGATATCCTAGCGAGGATGAGGATGCAGATGAATTCGGAGAATGAGGGACACACGAGTTGATCGGAACCAAAGATGGCCTTGCCGAGGGGGGTGAGCTGGACGGAGGTGACGGCGACCTCCCAGAGGCCGTTGTTCTGTACGCAGGATCCGCCGAGTGCTCTTGCGATGATCTGGTGACCAAAGCAGATACCTGGATGGGAGGTGGGTGGAGAGATGAAAAGGGACGATGTGATTTACCGAACACTTTCAGTGATGGTTTTTCGGTGATGATGCGCTTGACGTATGCGACGAGCTTGTTGATCCATTCGACGTCTTCGTATGCGGACGCACCTGGCAAGAGATCGATAATCGATAGAGAGAAAGAGGAGGAAACAAACGAGATCCGGTGATCAATAGACCGTCGTACTGGATATCGTCCGGGGGATACGCCATCTTCTTGACGACATGATAACTATCGAGCGTGAACGTGATGTCTGTACGAGGATAAGAGACCGCGACGATGACTATGAAAATGCGCACCCGACGTGATCCGTGCGAGGGAGAGAGAGAAGAGACGAGTGAATATTTGACCGTAGTCGCCGTGTTCAGCTTTGACGGACGGAATGACCTCGTCGCAGATCAACAAGGCGAGTCGGAGAGCCATGAACACGAATTTTCTCACGCAGGTCGTGTTCTTACCATGAGCGAAGTCGTGAACGCCCTCGTCGCATTTGCAGTCATCGTTTTCATCTTTCGATGGGCCACGTCAAGTCTCTTTTCTTTCTCTTTTATTTCACCTTCTCCTCCTCACCCCCTTCCCCAGGTTCATCCTCCTCGTCCAATCCTCGATCACCCACCGCCGCACTCGGTTTCAGACCAAAACACGTCACCCAAGACATGGTCCGTCCAATCCTCGCCCACCCTATATCCAAGCTCACCCTCTCCAGGTCGACCAAATCCACACCATGTTCCCCGACATCCCAACGTACGTCCTTCCCATCCCATCCCCCCCTCACGGCCTCACTCTCTTTTTCAGAGACAACATCCGCTTCGACCTCTTGCGCACAGGCAACGTCGAACTCACCTCGAACAAGATCCTCGAGCGCGGGTTTCTCGAGCCGGTACGTCACCTATCCCCCCGTTCCCCCTCCGCGCCAACTCAAACATTGTCAGCCCCCGCTTGCCTACTTTACCCTCTATCCCCGTCCAGATACACCCGACACCGTCCAAAGCCGACCGACGACGACACGCACAAACGCAACGACCACGACCGCACGCGAATCATCCCTCATCGAGCGCTACCACCTTGAACAAAGGCTCGTCGAGGAACACGACACAGCAGACGCAGGCGGGAAAGCCAAGTGGGAAGACACTTCAGAGAAACGCGAGGCGAGCTTGAGAGAGCGCAAGGCACAGATGGTCTTGGCTGCCAGGCAGTGAGTTTGGTCCCTGCTTTCATTTCTCGTTTTTTTTTTGATGACCCTGTAACTAGGCGGATACTCGCGCAGCAAAAGGAGGCGGTGGAAACTGGCTCGGCCTCGTCCTGACCTAGGCCTTACTCTCTCATTCATACCGCTCGACCAATGTAACGATATCTCTTGTCTCGCCAGAGGCGCTGCTAGGAGGTTCCACTCTAGATCAATCAATTATCAACTACATAATCCATGATACTATAAAAAAGAGACGCAAAAAAAATCCGAGAGCATTCCTATTGACTGTATAAAAGTAAGCAGAAAGAAAATCCCGAGTCGACTTCTATGAAAAATGCAATAAGTATAAGTGGCGTTGCACTAGAGAAAGAAAAAAAAAAAAAAAAAAAGTGAACGAGGGAGTCGTCAAACGAATGTTAAACTACAGTGATGGTATAATTGAGCGGGGTAACGTTCGCGGGCCGTGTTATTGCGCGACGGACGAGGTGTCGGGTGCCAAACCATGCTTCTCCAACGCTGGATCCTTGAGCGTATCCATCCTCTCCGTCCCATGCACTCCCATCCCAGATCGCTTTCGTACGCTGCCACTCAGACTCCGAATACTCTCCGGTCGCTTCAAAATAGCGTCCGCCAGCGCATTATTTCTGAAAATATCTTCCTCGTCTTCCTCCCAAGCATCTTCGTCCTCCATACCATCCAAGGACGACTCGTCGGAGGCGCTCTTGACGTTCTCAGCGCGTCGTCGTCGCCGTCGGCCACCTGATGACGATCCTGATGCTGACGAATCAGGCGTCCGTCGTCCACCGTGTCTAGGATCCCGATTTGGAACACACAATCCCATGCCAGACCATAACAACGGCGACATGCCCGAATATAAACTACCAGAGACAGGTGCCGCAAATCCGGGTGGGTGCGAAGTCAGCAGTGCTTGCACATGCGCCGGCGCACTGGCAGAATTCTGAGTCTGAATCCCAGATGGGAGCGCAAAGGGAGCGAATGCGTGGTGTGATAAACGTGGAGACGAGTGCGCATGTGGTGACGTCGGAGGTGGCGAATTCAACGCCTGTTGCACCTGAAACGATGCAACAGCTGCGTACGCTTGAAGCTGCTGCACAAGGTGGTGTATTTGGGCCTGAAGCTACGTTTGCAAGTTCGACAGAGCACGGAGGAAGAACAAAACCAAAAGTCTCACCTCTGCCTCTCTCCGTCTCCAAACACCTGCATCCTCGTTCCACCTCCAACAAAGTTCGTCACGTTCTTTACTCGCCTGTTCCGCATCGACGCGTAGCTGCTCTTCCCGTAACCGCGCTGCTTCGAGGGCACTGTGCATGGACGCGAGCTGCGTCTGTGCAGCTACTACACTGTCATCCAAAGGCTGTGTCCTCGGTTCCCCATAGCCGGGGCTCTCGGATCGTGGAGGTGTTGACTCCCGGGAATTAGTCGGTGTCGATGGTCCAGCACCATCAGTAGAGTGGCTACTAGAATAGAACGGATTACGATATACAAATGCAATAGATCGAGTAAAGAGAACTTGTACGCACATGGACGCAACTATAGATAGAGACGGACAAGGCACAATCGGGTGAATAGACGGAGATGACCTTGCCACGCTGTCAGCCGTGGGCGATGATGATGGCTCGACAGTCGCAGCTATTTTCGACGCGCGTAACCTTGTTCGAGCACGGACAAGTTTGGTACATCTCCCACCCGCGAACACCGCCTGGGAGTCGCGTGGTCGAGGCGTGCAGATGTCCCCACATGCCGCTGAGACAGGCGGAGATGAAGGAGCGACTTCGGGCACATGTCCCATGACCGTCGAGGCGGAACTGATGTTCACTTCCGTGTCTGTGGCCGTCATCGAATCTGGGGGGCAGGAATGTGGGCAGATGCGATCTGCGTGAAAACACGCGCCTGAAGCACTGTGGTCGGAGGTGTCCCCAGACGATGCGACCGTCGAGGTAGAGGACGCATCGCCGTTCGGGATCGTGTCCTTGACACTGCTGCCATCATCGGACTCGGCGCCCAGATCCAATGTGTCCCTAGCAGGTTCTGGAGACTGCGAGCGAGAGGAACAAGATGCGGAGTCGTTTCCAGGCACACTCGAATTTGAAAGGGTGTCAGCGGATGGAGGGTGGTCGTCGTAGTCAGCGGTCTTGATGGCTTTGAGCAAGGCTTTCGACTTCTTTCCGCCTTTGAGTAGATCTCTGAATGGATCCTTGCCTCTGCGACGACGCTCTTTGGAACGAGTGCCTTTGCGGTCCTTTTCTTCGGCAGCGAGACTGGAGGGGGGTGTGGAGAACGACTGTTGCTGGGTCGTTGACGACAGGGTGCGCGTCGCAGAAATGTGAAAGGGCGAGAGAGCGGAGAAGATGGATGGCGCGTTGTCGGGATGTCGTTGGTCGACGGCGTGGATGTGGTGCCAAAGACAGGAGGTGAGGGCGATGGCGAGTGAACTGGCAGCGACGAGGAATACGGCGTTGAGGACGAAGGGGTCATCGACGAGCCAACGACGGAGGGGGTCGTTGTGCTCGCTGTCGGTCATAACGCCGGGACGAGCGAGTTGGGAATCCAGTCCAAAGCCACTTTCAATCTCCGATTACGAAACTTGGGACTTTATCTGCTACCGTCCATGAATCTTTACATGGGGATACAAAGAACAAGACAACAACTCAATGCAGTTAGACCACGTCTAGTACGTTCAAAAATAATTGACAGAGACTCATCCCGTTGAAATCTGGTCGCCGGAGCTACGGCAGACGTACGGACTCAGTGGTGCACGGAAAAGTGGGATACGCTCGTCTACAACGTCGAGACCGGCGTGCTACCGGATTGGGAAGGAACGGCAGTAGTACCTCGAGGTAAACGTCGGACTCTTTACAAAGACACTCGCGAGACTGGAGCGCGCCGTCGGGAAGACAACGGATCAACCTGGGTGGCTCAAAAGGTTATGGCCCGGGCTCAACGCAGTCATTCGTGTTGCGAGCGGTGTATTTTCATTCGTCTTCCAAAGGTGTGAGAACACTCAACCCCTGTTGTAGATGCAGCACTATCTCGGCCCCAGCGTTTACATGTGGAGCCTGGGATTCACTGCAAGCGGAGCTTACATCGGGACCGCGTTCTCTTCAACGCAACGAGTGATGACATTATCGAGTACCTTGACTTTTCAAACGGTGAATCCGCGTCCAATTTGGTCTTTGCCGTACGATTTAGCCTATACTTGTCCAGCACGAGGTTGAAGTCGGCCATCGATACGAAGGGGTGGTCACGACCCGCAACGGCTTATGGCGATACCGTCTTGGTGATGTCATTGAAATCGCCGGCTTTGATCCAATCGACGGTTGAACGTCGCGGGTACGTGTTTTTATCCCAACCTCTACCATGGTTGTCCGCTAAGATGATGGTTTCCTTGCCTTCAGCGCCTTCATTCGCATCCCAGGTGTATTCATCAGTGAAGAGCAGCTCGTAAGCGCGATCTTCTCGGTGCAAGACACGCTTGGATCCATCACTGAATTTACCGTGATCGTGGACGACCGGAAGTTGCCATCCTCGTTGGCATTTCTCGTCGAGATAGATGGCAAACCCTGTGAGAACCGTTGACATTCCTTCCCGTGTGATCCCCATGGATTTATGGAACAGCTGACTTGGCTCATCAAGCGCCGGCTCGAATCGACGCAGACCTTTGTCGCTCAAACGACAACGTCATGATAATGTTCAACGCAGGAAAGCTCGGACCATCAACTATTCATATCCTTAAATCAGGTACATCCAGGGAATACAGGGCATTAAAGATCAAGGCCACTATCACAGGTACAGGTCAGGTCCGTGCTTTGGGATCCCGAGACACAGGAATGGATATTACGACGTGTCGAGAGAGTAATCACGCTGCCGTCGGAGTCTTACTAGCATCACATGGGCCTGGTGTTTAAATATCTCACATATGATCCAATAATGTGCCTGTGGTACACTCCATATGGTACCATGAGCAAACTCGCTTGAGAAAAAACAATGGTGATCATGTAGCCCATGATAAGTATAGTCCAAGTTGACATGAGTTTTTGAAAGAAACCCGTGATGGAGGTAACCAAAGATATCTCGGATCATATAATGTCATTGCGTGAAGCTTTAATCGATCCTTCCTGGACGTTCTGAATCCGTTTGGATCCATATTTTTGGTCCGCATTCAATTGCAAGGTGGATTCCGAGTTTCAGCGCTTTTTTTTTTGGCTCGAATTCAAACTTGTGACGTGCGATCCAGTCCATCATCCCCCCGGAATGTAGATGTATCGAATAAGGATAAAGTTGAGGTAGCAAATACACAGCAAATTCAAGCAACGCAAAGCAAAGCAGGCTATAAAATCAGGCACCAAGATGGATATAGAGAATACGTTGATCAACTGGTATATTCACAGACTTCATCGTCCTCCGCAGTGCGTTCGCCGCACGGGCATGATCCAGACGACCCGACTCGTCGACCATACGCCCATAAAATGTCGATGTGACCTTGTTCGTATGTTCATCGTCTACCGCCCACATCGTCCCGATCACAGAACGAAATCCAGCAAATTGCATCGCAGACGCGAGATGGATCACCTCGTCCGGACTCTCTTCGTCCCCAGCAGTCGTATGACACGCAGAGAGGTACGCAAATTCGGGATTCTTCAACTCGCACTGGATGATGCGTTGGATCGTGAAACGTCCGTCGTGGA
>JBBPLM010000468.1:0-14948 GCA_038089795.1 Pulchroboletus neoregius | reverse complement strand
GACCTCCACCGAGCGTTCGAGGAACTTCATGGTGCCGGTTACGTGTTTGGCGACCTGCGGCAGCCGAACGTCATCGTCACACCAGAACGGACATCCACGGTGCAACTGATCGACTTTGACTGGGCTGGAAAAGAAGACGAAGTCAAGTACCCGGTTTCGATTTCAAGCTCTATCAGGTGGCCTGCGGGGGTGCAGGGGCTGGTGTCCATTAAGAAGAAACACGACCTTGCTATGTTGGAGTCTTTGATGTCTCACCTGAGGAAATAATCGAGCGTAGTGAACTGTGAATAGAAGAATAGTTGGGTCCGAGTCGGATGGCGACGGCAGCAGTATATACATAACCAATATATTGGTAATATATTCAGTGAGTTAATTTACGACCTCCTTAAAACAGGGGTCAGTGCACACAAACAAAGACAGATGCATCAATACATAGAATATATTCCACATTCTATCAAATCACAACCCACACCTCCGCACTCCCGACACGTTCACATCTCGGGACAAAATATATACAAAGACTGTGACATCTGAGTCTAAACCCAAAAGTGACGAGAACCATCGTGAACCTAATATTCTCCTTTTACCTTCAGACCCCCTGAAGGTAAAAGGAGAATATTAGAATATGCATATGCTAATTCACTCACTCCGATGTCATCACAGACAAGTATCCTCCTTCATTGCTTTCTTGTCTGTCGTTCATCTTGGATTTGCTCACTCACTTAGTATACACATATACTAAGTTGACACAGCCACCTCTTTATCCTTTGGCTTCATTTGATTTGGTTGCAGCTCATACTTTTGAGTGATCTGGATACCTTTTTACTTTTGAGAATGTTTCACTTTGATGACCTGCTTAGTGCTTCTTTGACTGATTGGTCTGAGTTTGAATTTAGTATACGCGTATACTAAGTTGACGCAGCCACCTGGTGGGTGTGGTGCCTCTGCTCTTGGTGAAGTTGAAGTTGAAGTCGTTGTCAACGCTTTGCTTGCCGAGTTCGAACATGAGTTACATGCGGCCACCACCTTAGGTTCTTTGATCTATATGTGACTTGCTACTATGTACGCCACCGCCTGTGCTGAGTTCGAATTTAGTATACGCGTATACTAAGTTGATGCAGCGACCTGGTGGGTTATTTGGACCGCCTGGGACTGCTTTCGTGAACGACTCTGGTGATGTGTGAACGAGATATGCTGGTGGTTCGTCTAGGATTTGCTGGCTGGCTGGCTAAGTTGAGGCGGGCGCGCTCTTGTAGAAATTGAATTCGAAAAAGAGATATTGCCGGACAGAGTGTGCGGGGCGGTTAATAAGGATAAAAGGGGCCAAGGCGTTTCTGCGCGTCCGGTGAGGCAAGGGAATGGGCGGGCGGGCCGTGCGTGTCGGGGCGAGGTGGCGAGGGCGCGTGTGTGCGTCGTGCGAGGCAGTGAGGCGAGGGCGAGGACAAGCGCGCGCGCTGTGCACGTCGGATAAGGCGAGGCGGGCGAGTGGTCACGACAACGCCGTGGTGATCGTGCGGTCACAATCACCATGGGGTTGTCGTTGCCACGTCGCTGTTGCGCACGCGAGGGCGTCTGTGCATGTCGGGTGAGGCGAGAATATGCAGGCGAGGTAGGTGGTAAGGGCGCGTGTGTGCGTTGTGAGGCAGTGAAGCGAGGACGAGGACGAGCGCGCGTGCGCCGTGCATGTCGGGCAAGGTGAGGGCATGCAGGCGAGGTGGAAAAGTGGTAACGACGACGCTGTGACGATCGTGTGGTCACGATCGTCACGTCGTCGTCGTCGTCGTCGCCACATCGCTGTTGCGAACATGGCAATGTGCGGGCCAGGGCCAGGGCCAGGGCAAGGGTGACGGCAAGGGTGAGGGCAAGGCGTGCGTGACGTGGGGCGTGTGGGCCATGTGCGTCGGGAGGACGTGTGTACCGTGCATGTTGGGAGGGCGGGGGTGCGCCGCGCGCGTCGGATAGGACGAGCGCGAAAGACGGACGGGCATCCGTGCATGTCGGGCGAGGCAAGGGCGTGCAGGCGATTGTGGGAAGTGGTGGTGCGAGCGAGGGCGAGTCGAGGCACAGTCGAGGCACCTACGAGGCCAAATCGAGGCCAAATCAGAGGTGCGGCGGTATTTTGGGTGATGAGGCTCCTGTGAGGCGTCATCTAGGAGACCTATTACTACCTACAATGAAAATGGGTCTGTAAGACCATCGGAGTTTGAAAAAAGTGCTGCCTGAGGTGCGGCAGCTTTCTTGCGTGATTCGACCGCGACAATACTATGTATCTTATTTGTGGCGTCCTCACCAGCCATGTCCGCCTCGAGCAATGTCAAGCTACTCCTGTGTTTCAACAATACCAGCAAACTTGCATTGTCCATCCCGCTTGCTGAATGTACAAATTTTGCTCTCACCCCCCTGAAGTGGCTGAGGTTTCTCGGGTTCATCATCTACGGACGACAAGGCCACCTCTCCACGTCCATGAACGGTCCAGAGCTTGACTACACAGCGGAGATAGAGGCTCGTTCTTACTATTTTATATCAAACGGCAAGCTGCACTCCTATATACTGAGAACCTTCCTAACATTGTTGACCTTTTCAGGTGAACCTCGCCTCGCTGATGTCGATGTAATCAACAACAGAACATCGAACGCATCGGAATTGTCGACTGGGAGGGCAGATTTCAGACAAAAATTGATCGAGCGTGATGGGACCTGCGTGTTGACTGGCGACCGCCCCTTCTATTGCGATGCATGCCATTTTCTCCCCCATTCAAAGGGAGACACTGTGCGTGCTTTTTTCTTTGATCTTACATCAATTCATAGCGGATTGTGACCCTTCAATCAAGTACATGTCAAACCTCTTCAATTACCGACATGAAACATACGATCTCGTGGACTCATTGGATGACATCAACGACACTCGAAATGGGATTCTACTGAATGTTGCCTTGCATCGCTCCCTTGATGTAGGTGAAATAGCTTTTTTGAAGGTCGGTGAGCTATCGTCGTCCCTATCTATGCCGTGCAACTCGAGCACCCAATAGACACCTAATTTTGCCTTGAGCGTCGATGATATTCCTTATCACCAACCACCAAATACAGGGAGTCCGCAAAATCGCTTTACATTACAACATATTCGACCATCTGACCTTGGCCGTGGGGTGACCCAACTTGGCCCTCACAACTCTGATGCACGGGAACCACAAGATATCAGCCAGTGGCCGCTCGGCATCATTGTCGATCTCTCTTACGCCGCAGCAGTTATACAGGCATGGGGTCCAAAAACGTTCATCAAATACGTCCGGGCGAATTCAAAGGATTCTTATTATAAGAGTGGCATGGAGGTTGATGATAGTGGAGATGCATCACGAGATCTGACCCCAAAAGTACCTCATCATCCATCAGCTCGCAACGAGCGATGCATCAGACGAAGTGAAAACAAAGCAAAAGCTGTCGACCCAGGGACTTCCGACGATATGGATATATTTGATGTACTCTTGACCCTGTGGACACGAGCAGCGAGAGAGTATGAGGGCGAAAGAAAGCTGCCTGGTGGTGATGCTGCAGATGTCGCCGAAAACATAAGCAAGGTTCAGACGTGGCTACAATCGATGGAAGAGTCCACTTTGTAGTTTTAAGCCATTCCAGGGGTCAGCCCGTTACTAGATAGGTAATATTTGCACGACATGTATTGAAAAAGTGAGATCTGGTGATATGGAAATCATGATCACCGGGTCCACACTTGATCATATATGCATCACAGGTAGTAACGGTCCGTGCTATGCCAATGTTGACGAGATCGATCAGCATGAAATTTATGTACATGGCCAATCGAATATAATCAACTTTCTTGCAATTTCTCGTAATGTGTTCCTCAACCAGAATTAGATCTCCCAGGGCGTGCACCTCTAGATTATAGAGGTTCACAATCAATAGCCAACCTACTGTAAGACTGCTACAATAAGTGATATTTGTTTTAAAAAAGTAACTTAGAACGAATGTCCTCGCAGACCAAAGTATCAGTCATCCTCAAACGACATTAAGAGTGGTGTTCGTTATCTGCAACTGCGCACTGAGGCCCGCCTGCAGTGTCACGGTTTAAATCAGTATCATCTATGGTCTGCGACCAAGACACGATAAGAAAAGGAGATACAAGTACACACCCCTAGGAGGTAAAAGTGTGCCACACCAAGCTGAACAAGGCCACTATACCAGGACGGGATATTGACGGTGAAGTTTTGATACGGATTCCAACCGTCAGGGTACAGCTTTGGACTGTAGGGACCTTCGTAAAGGATATCACCCAGGACTTCGGTGGCGCCTGGACACCCAGGTGTGCAGGGAAATACGCCGATCACGACAGCCACGTCCTCGGAACCGGTGAGTGTCATCTAGAATGTCGACGGATCTTCAGAAGGGGGGTGGTGAAAGGACGATCTGAGATATGGGGGCATTACCGGTTTGTCGAGCTGGACGGTGATGTTGGAACCAGCCGTCACCTTGGTATTTGTTTGGGGTACGGCGATGAGGATATCTTGCGCAAGGACGGCGCTTGCGAGCGTTGCGGTATAGAGAAGCTTCACGAAGGGCTTGAACATGGTATGCGGGCGAGATCGAATAAAGGAGGTGGGGCAAGGGGAGTAAAGGGGGCCCGGGTTACGCCCGCTCCACCCCAAGCCTGTCACTCATTTTATACGTCGATAGTCGGAGAGTCTATTCCGAACGTCATACCACACCATTTCTGGGACGGCCATCAGCGCTCAAGACCCGTCATCACCCAGCTCTAAATAGGCCGCAAAACTGCAAGACACTTCGTGTCAGTAAACGGTGTGAAATTCCGAGGCTCTTATAATCCACATCCGGGATATGGAAGGCGTTTTGACGGCCAGAAGGATGTCACTTGGCAACGGGATGAGGCTTGGAGAAAATAGTGGCATCCGATCACGTCCGAGTGAAGATCCAAGAAACTAAACGTCTTGGACATATGTCACGAGTAGCTCGTTGGGAGTCTTGCAGTAGCCTGCAATGACGTATAAGTTTGTCACCAAGCCTCACATAACTCCGCAGAGGGCTTGAGCCAGATACAGAGCTAAGTATAGGGTTCGACACCGTATGCACGTCACAAAACAGAATCCCCTATGGGTCTGCCACTTGAAGATTGGATCGTAAGGCTTGATGTCGTCCAAGTATCTTGTTGGCCAGCAGGCTGCAGTGCAACTGAGGTCGACAATGTCGAAGGTACTCGCCGTCAAGTCGTGACACTATGATCAATTAGTCCGAACGGAGTCAGATGGGATTGCGGAGGGCGATATAATAATGAACATTATACTCTATCCCCTGACTCTATTAGATTTGCACCAAGATTGTCTGGCACTGCCAACGTTGGATCCACTTGGCTCTTTAACTGACCACCGAACAAAACGCCGCCGTTGGCAGCACGGAATGAGTCAATGCGAGCCTCGACCTCGGGACGGAAATGACGCATGAGACCTTGAATTGGCCATGCAGCAGCGTCACCAAGAGCACAGATTGTGCGTCCTTCAACTTGTTTGCTGTGGACGGCATCAGGTGAATTGTATTGAACGAGAGGATGAAACCCCTACGTGAGCTCCAGAAGCATGTCGATTTCTCGCCGGTGGGCGCGGCCTTCGACCATACGGTTCATCATGTTCATCATCCAGGTGGTACCCTCACGGCAGGGAGTGCATTGACCACAAGACTCATGTTTATAAAACTAGGAAACTCGTCAGCGAGGAAGTGCGAATAATCATTGGATAGACCCAACTGAAGAAAACCGTGCGATAGCAGCGATAATGTCCGTGCTCTTGTCCATGACAATTACAGCACCTGTACCCAAACCCGACTGTGCATCTTTCAGCGAGTCGTAATCCATGAGAACTTCAGAACATTTGTTGATGGGTAATACAGGGACAGAGCTTCCACCCGGGATGATGCCGAGTAGGTTGTCCCATCCACCTCTGACACCGCCACAATGTCGTTCAATAAGCTCCTTGAGTGGGATACTCATTTCTTCTTCGACCACACATGGGTTGTTGACGTGGCCACTGATACAGAAAAGTTTTGTACCCTGATTACGCTCCCGACCGAAACCAGCGAACCATGGTGCCCCACGTCGACAAATAGTTGGTGCAACGGCGACCGTCTCAACGTTTGCAACAGTTGTTGGACAACCAAAGAGACCAACGTCAGCAGGGAAAGGTGGCTTCAAGCGGGGTTTCCCCTGTTTACCCTCGATAGATTCAATAAGAGCCGTTTCCTCTCCACAAATGTACGCGCCAGCGCCGCGGTGAAGGTAGACGTCGAAGGAGTAACCCGTACCACAGGCGTTTTTACCGAGTAAGCCGGCACGGTATGCCTCGGTAATGGCTTGCTGGAGATGGTTAGCCTCTTGAATAAACTCTCCGCGAATATAGATGTATGCCGCGCTCGCGTTCATGGCACGACCGGCGACAAGACAGCCTTCGACAAGCTTGTGGGGATCACCACGCAGAATCTCACGATCTTTGCACGTTCCTGGTTCACCCTCGTCGGCATTGACCACGAGATAGCGGGGACTAAGATTAAGTGAGCCTGACGAAATTCGGGGAGATAAAAAGATATACCGCTTGTCTTTCTCCCAGCCAGGCTTGTTCATAAATGACCACTTGAGCCCGCTAGGGAAACCGGCACCTCCGCGTCCCCTGAGTCCAGAGTCTTTGATGGTTTGAATGATCCAAGAGTCGCCCTTTAGAAGGATGTCCTTTGTCCGGTGCCAGTCGCCGCGGGACTAGAAGGCTGAGTTATATCTTCAAAATTCGACAAAGTAGACCATGCACACTGACCAAGGCCCCCTTCAGACCATGATCGTGTCTACAGTAAGCATTAGTGAAGATGCGGTCTTGATCCTTTAGTCCACCATAGCGACGGACAGGTGGGTCCGCAACGGTTGCGAGAGAGCGCCTGAGCGCATGAGACTGCCTCTGTAAGATAGCAGAAGATTTTGAGACTTTGAGCATTACTAAGCTCGTCGTCGATGTCGGTGAGCTCGCTGGTCAGCTTCTGGAAAGATTTGGAGTTGACTCCCGGAAAGTTCCGAGTCACGTGATAAACACATGATCATGCTTTGTACGACGAATTTCCTGTTATGGTTCGACATATCCAAAATAGGAAAATATGTGTGGCACGTTTCTCCTTGTTCTCGTCGGCTAACTTGACCCTCTTTCTTTCTCTCTGCGTGCTTGGGCTTTGTCTCTGCGCTCCGCTCGACGCTGGCGACGTAGACGGACCACTTGCCTTATCGACTCGCAGCTTGTTTGATGGATCTATTAGCGACGAATGGCACGACACGGAGCGTCTTTGACATGCAGAAACAAAAGGCCGAAGCCCTCGCCGTCTTGAACGGACTTACAGGAAATGGTCATCTGGAGGAGGAACCCGCCATGGAGCAACTCGAAATGGAGCTCCCAGTCGTTCTCGATGGCCAGGTACCGCTCGGAGAATTGCTCTCCAGAGTCGTGCAAGCGATCTATGCCGAACTATCCGAACTCGCAGAGACGTGAGCATGCATGAAGCCCCGTTGGACTGTGTCCTGATGCTCAGCGACTCAGGCTTCCCAACATGTCGGATGCCGCAAGAAAGCGAACGGTCGCTGACTGGGTAGTAAAGACCAAGAAACAAGTCGTCAAGTTGTATGCCGTCACGAAGTGGGCGCGCGATGCAGAGACCGTTCAAAAGTGCATGGTAATTGGTTTCAGGCTTTCTAATGGGACGCGTATATTCACCCAAAGTCAGAACATAACCGCGTTCCTCATGAATCAGAACCAACAATTCGAGACCGTCATCGGTGGGGTCACTTATGCGAGGGAAAGTCTCGATCCCGCAAGGTCAGACTACACATCCCATCTCCTCCGGCCGTTGCTTAACAACTTACTAGACTTCGAAACCATGATCTCCTTACCTCCCTTGACGTGCTCACCTCGGGGACATATAAACGTCTCCCATCCGGGATCAAGGTCGCATTATACCTCCCTGTACTTAGCAAATGGACTCATGGTACTGAGTACAGAAATCTATTATTCCCATATCACCCATGACCGACGTCGAGGTGATCAAAACACTGAGCGACATGGAGGAGATTATGCGGTACCGTCTCCGCATGACGGAAGTAATACCCGTGGAGATGTCTCAACATCGAATTGGTACTGTCACACAATCCTTGTCTTCTTGCGAGGGTTCCGTTTGAAACTCCTTTGTGATCCAGCGGGTGGTAGGGTACACTTCACCGTCCCGGGATTGTTTGAAACCTCTGTCTGTATGCGTGGGGCAGAGAAAGACGATGGCTGGTTCTTCGTTAGTGTCAAGTTCCTTATCTCTGTCGGGGGAGACATGAGTGGGGCAGATGGTATGTCTCGTGTGACATGCATGTATTGAAACTAAGCTTTGCGACCGGTAGAGTTTCCTCAGAAGCCAGCCGGCGTGCTTAAGCGACACATCACGGATGAGGCTGATTCTCGCATGGCATACTACTTACCTCTACCCCAACCGGTGGACCTTCCTCCTAGTACAGACGTCCCAGAAAGACCGAAACTACCTGAAGGAACGGTCGACGCTCCTTTTGTCCGGTTGTACAACTTCCTACGTGGGTACGACAGCATGAATGTGCGACCCTTGGCTCACTATGATCCCATTAGAGATGATGTCTCTCTCCTACCAACTCCAGATATTGTGGTACCAGGTCAATCCTTGTGTATATGCGCAAATTGTTATTCAATAAAATACGTTTACAGGCCGTGCGGATGTGTTCTCTTGGATGGGGACAGTATTTAAAAGTTGAGTTGTTAAATGGTAACAAGACGCTTTCAGTGTCGTATTGGTTGTAAGTGTCTTGATAGTTTGACCTTGCGGTCTACTCAGGTTACTCCCAAGACGTCCTACTCCCACCGCTGTCCCGGGGCGCGCACAACCTCCTAATCGCCTCAAACTACCACCGCATGGGGGAACACTCACTATTTCAATCGTTGAGAATCGTGCGAGTTCCAAGGTTGGCAGTGGACCTGCGCGGTCACCAGCATCTCGTATGTTATCTGAACTTCAGCTCAAATCAAAGCTCGGGTCAGCACGACCGTCAGATGAAGTCGAAGGACTCAAATTTGAGGTCAAGTGGGAGCCCATGAAGGGAACGCTGGGTGCTATCATCGATCAAGATGAAAGCATGACGAATCTCGGAGAACTTTCGGTGGTGAGTTGATGCTAACTTGATATCACAAAATCTAACGTGTTCTTTCTAGGAATCAAACAACCTCGATTTTGAGGCAATGCTGCACAAGGTTATCAATGCGCATGCTAGAGCTATCCTTAAAGTATTACAGTTCCAACTCCAACGCGGTCCGACGCGTAATGTGTTTTCTCCCGAAGGCAAAGTCGTTTTAGACTCTCATGGTCCGTATTTTCGATTCGTACGCGAAGGAAGTATCTGAACTTGTGCAGGCGGGTACCACGTGCTTCGCGTTCATCTCTGTGCGGATGAGGTTGTTCTCGTTTCAATCGACATCAGAACCGGTCGCATGAACCTTCGGGACACGGGTGATCTCGCCGCTGCGTCCCGCGGACCTCGGTTTGCAATCATCTCAGACCGCTTGAACGATAATCCGAGTATGTTGCTAGAGGCCTTGGTAAAGCTGCGATTTAACGTAAGTCACAAAAAACGTCCAAATTGCACGAACACTGATTGCGATATGTTGTAACCTGTAACCCCATAGACGATCATGGATACTGTCGAGCAGAAGGCGAGTTACCTCGGGCTGCAAGTCTTCCGACGCCGCAATTTCTCAAAGGAGGGTATGTGGGCTTGTTTCCTCGTCTTTTCTGCTGGTCCCCAAGACAACGTGTATTCCTCAGAGATACAAAAGTTGGGGCCGTTAGCAAGAGGCACGATGTACATCAAACTCTCCAACTTTCCGTCTCACTATCTCGTACTCGTAATCACCGAGGAAGATTTTCGCTATGCACTCATCTCGGTCAAGGTGTTGCCAGATAGTATGTATGGTAATATGATTATGGAAGATATCGGGTGGTTGGACGTTCGACGCATACGAGGTGAGAAGGGACTGTCCGAAGTGTCTATTAGGCCACGCGTGGAAGATCCTCAGGTGGGGCAAAAGCGGAAGCGCGACGTTCCCCTACCGGCACCTAATGCCCTACGAAAGGAAGATAAGTGAGTTCCACTCTAAGATCCTTCATAATTTGCTTGCCTCATTCACCGCTAGCTTCCGTTTGGAGACACAGACCCTCCGAGAACTTTATGCCTATTGTTGGTAAGTAGCAACTGTTTTAGTGGTCATTTTGTTTCGAGTCTTTACGACACTCTCAGCGCGCGGATTGCCTATACGAAGGTCGAAGCGCAGTTCAAGCTCCGTGGTATTCCGTACACGCATGTCAATCCAACGAGTGCGCTTCCTCAATCTTCCGCCCTATCCTACATACAATCTTCCCTCACCCGTTCCATTCCCGCCCTCTGCGTCCAATCATCCGACATCCTTTCTGGCGCTCCGGCAGCCGAGGCAGCAATGGCCAACATCCGTGTCATACCACTCAATTGGTGGTCCGACAAGAAGGCACAAGTTGTGACATGTGTCAAACTCAAATATGTACAACAGCCTGTCGGCAAACGGGCCGCCGCCGGACGGAGTAGCAGTGATATCATTCGGCCGTCGAAGAGGATTATCTATGATGCTACAGAAGCAGTCGTGTCATTCTTGTCGGAACAGGTGGATACGTGTGTGGACGAATTCCTCGAGGAATGGGCAAGAGTGTCCAAAATGGTAGTGATTGCCCGAGAAGGTGAGACACTTGGACACGTCTTGGAGCACGGTTAGTTTGCTAACGAGGAATGTCGATGCAGTTGCCCAGATGTCGAAAGAAAAGAAATGGAGAGACGTCCGACTCCTTTCGTTCGATCTGCAGACCGTTGAGTTTGCCTATTCCTCAGCAAGTCTTTCTTCTTCTTCCACGTAACCTATAACATCCAACGCGAACATAGGATTATACGGTATTGATTAGCTGTACGGACCAACTTTCACCCACTGGCGGTTCCTTTGAACTTCGTTTCTCACGTTGTGCCCCACCACCTGCGAATCCAAATACCCTCGCGCCACCCGCCCCTGTCACATCCATACGATTCCATCTACGATCGAACCCACACGAAGAAGCTGAACCATACCTCCGCCAGATCCTTCGGCACGGTGCCCTTGCACCGTCACTTCATCGTCTTGTAGGACTCCTCCGAGACACATTACCTATCGCTGTCGAGCTTGATCACCTCGCAGCAAATACGAGAGAGGGGGTGTCGATCGGGAATGGGAGGGGGAGGCAAGTCAAGTCTACGGAAGAGCCATGGTTCGATACGGTCGTCAAGGGTATAGGATGGTGGCGGGTGTTATATGGCGATCTCAGGTATGTCTTCCGACGAAGACTTGTACCCGGAAACATCCCACGATGTCTTCTCATACTCGGCTTATGTTTCGTTTTTCCAGGCACGCGCTCGACTTGAGATTAATGACCGACAAACGTATCGCCATTTTGGATGCGTCCTATTCGCTTTATCAAGGCGCCGCCTTGCGGCCGGATCCGAGTTCTGGTCCAGAATCGCATTCGCATATGTACTCGGATTCGGACCTGGAGAAGGTGGGGTTCAAACCCATCCCAGATTTCCGTACGCTCGTCCTCGACGCCGTCCGCGCCACACGCCCACGCACGTCCGAAAGCGGACACGGAGGGCGACGTATTGCCCCCATCGACGTGGGGGTCGTATGTGAAGGCGATACGATCGGACCTGTGATTCGAGCGTTGCACGAGCGGGTACTGAAGAAACTCAGGGGGCCTGGCGGGTGACCCATGAACATGAGCGCCTGGGATGGAGGAAGGGATGTTGTATTTTTTCCCTCTTGTTCCCTTGCGGTTTTTGTTGTCGTTTTCGATATTTGATGCATAACAAGGAAACGATGCTCACAAAGGCGTGTGAGATGACAAATAATACGAAGACAGTAACCGAGTGATAAGCTGCATCCCTCTCCCATAGTCTACCAGACTGGCAATGCACTGGCGGAAGTTCAGTGGCAGTTGTTTCCATCGTCTACTTCGGACTCGTTGGTCTCTAAGTAAATGCAGGGGACTCAAACCCGTTCACAGGATCGCGTCAGCCTCCCAGTCTCACTCGCTTCGGCGTCGCACATTGAGACCGAAAGCATACGCCCGCGTATACTTTGAAAAAGGCTCGTCTACAAGAGTAAAATATACACAATTGTTCCCCATTCGACAAAGAGCGCTACTTTTCGGCCGCATTGGGTATCTTGGTTCCTACAAAAAAGCTTTCCAACCAAATCCCGAAAATGAAAGTATCACTCGTGTTGTAGGTCGAGCTATCGGTCGTTCCCTAACCGGTGTTCCCAGTGACAATAATGGGGACGGTCGTGGTCTCCATCGTTGGGGTTGCGGTGTTCTTTCATACGGTGTCAGCATCTCTGTTGCGCGGCCGATGACACGACGGAGAGTGATACGTACCCCTTGCAGGTAAAAGTTAACGACATTGATCGACATAGCACCGTTAAGCCAATTCGGAGTGGTCACCGTGACATTTTCATACTGGATTCCTTCGCTGTTTGCCAAACCCGGATTGAAAGTACCAGTGTAGAGGACGCTTCCCAAACCACTGAAGTCGGATGAACACCCGCTTGGGCAGGACAAGGCGCCAATCAGGATGGTGATTTCCTTAATATCAGCATCGAGGCTCGGTGCCTATGTCAATGTTGTTAGTGAGTCAGGACAACCCAACGAGCGACCGGGGGAGAGGGGGAATGGATAGCTCAGGGATATGACACGCACAGACATTCCAAGTTGAACGATGAGGTCTGTTCCACCCTTCACGCTGGTGCCCAAAACGGGGTTAGCGATAGAGATCCCCTGCGCAAGTGCAACGCTTGCGAGCGCTGCAGCACAGAGAAGCTTCGCGAAAGTTGTGAACATGATAGTTGAATGCAGATAAAGAAGAGGAGAGTAGAATGGGGACGTCCTCCCAAAACGTTGCGCATTTTATACGTCGATCGCGCGGGGAACCGAAGATTTTAGTTCCTATCTCGAAACGAAATACTTGACATCACCTAAAACTAGCGCACTGAGAACGCCTGACACGAAATCACGGCCCAAGCAAGCAGTGTGCCTCAATGATCGACTGAGTCTCGATGGTGACCCATCCAAATCCGGATCTCGGGATTGTCTCCAGGGGTCGTGCCAGCATGACGCTCCAAGGAACGATCCCCGGCCTTGACCACTAGCAGAACTACACCATGATCTAAGACCTAGATGCTGACGTGACAATTCTTCATTGAAAGTAGACACACCTTCGCTAGTACACTCAGATTCAGCGGTAGAGATGAAAAGCATTGATGTGATATACCAGGGTGAATAACTCCCATGCGAAAACTAAATGCCAGCAATCATGCCCCTTTGGATGTATGACGGACACGTGTCAGATGGTGACCGCAACCCGGAGCCATATAACTGAGTATGGCATAGGCGACGGCAGGTGGTGGCAGACATGAGGCACTACTAGTAGGCCTCAATGGCCATAGAAACGTCCTGCCAGCCTGTGACCATGTCATCTCTATATAATAGTCTGTCATCTTCTGTCAACTCATCGCAATATGTCGAACCTGTCCTACGACTCAGATCATCCAAGTTGGCAGGTAAACTGCATTGAAAACACTGTGCCAGTGCAGAAAGGGCCCGGCCCGATCCCAATGGACAACCGTCGTGTGATCGAGGAATTTGAATACCAGTAAGGCTGCTATGTACGTCAGTTCTTATTGTCAGCGAAAAGGCAAAAATGAAACTCAGCATGTCAAGGAGTTTGCTTACCAATTGTTCTCAAACATGAGCCCATCCCTCAACCAGTTTGCCGAGACCGAGAGTAAGCAATGTGTGCGTGTATACATTGGACCCTGAAAACCGTAAATGATATGTTGTGCTGGCGAAGGCATTACAGAAATAACTAACAATCTTGCATTGGCCTGGTGTTCGGTCCACTAGTTCTGCAACTGACCGCCTAATAAACACTACATAATTACCATTTCCGACCTGCTCGCTTTTGGCATGTTCAATGGCATTCCGCGCCTAGTAAGTGGTGCACAATCGTGCGCTCTTCAACTTGTTTCAACTTGCTGTAAACGAAAATAGCCGACTTGTATTGAACGAGGATAAAACCCCTACGCGAGCCCGTGAGCTCGACTGAGGGATATCCGCTGACGTCGGCCTCTGTGGTTGCTCCACAACTGTCACGAACATAGAGACGCAAGTTCTGCGCTGTCTTCGCTACACGTAGATAACAGGTACCCGCGGTGGGCTTTGTATATGCTCGAAAAATTTAAACAAACCGGTCCCTTGAAGATAAGTACACTTGACTCTCTTTACAACCTATACCCGTCGCTGTGAAATTTGGGTTACGAGGGAATATGAGGTGACAGGACAATGAAAATGACCACTAATATTTAAATCCATTGCCAACGATCCCGTACCCCCATAGAGGAGACAAGCCACCCTTACTACACTCGTACCTAGACTTGTCTGTGTGTAATTGGGTACAGCTCGTGTTTTTGTCTGTCAGACGAGGACGAATAGTGGCAAAGTCACCATGTTATCAACGGAACAACTCCCAACGTAAATTTTATCAATGATCGACACATTCATATCCATCACTGTGAACAGCGCTGCAGGGATCATGCCTCTAGGGAGCGTCTCAAGGCACTCCTCTCCTCCCAAAGGTAACGAGCCAGTCTGCGAGCCTTCACCCACCGATCATAATACAAATCACAAAGCTCCTGAGGACGTTCGCTGCCTCGGAAATAGCGATTGTTCCAGTGGGTAGTCAGGTGGAAATCGGGGTACGGTGCGACGCGAAAGAAAACACCGAGC
>JBBPLM010000463.1:0-15128 GCA_038089795.1 Pulchroboletus neoregius | reverse complement strand
ATGGGAAAATTGAGGACCAGTGCACACAAGGGAGTCCAGGACTCCCTCATCCTCAAGAGCTGCCCATGCTAATGTGTACAGTTGCAATATTTTTTAACCAGCACACCAGTGTACATGTGGGCATCCTAGATGCCCATGCCTATGTCTACTGATGTAAATTTTTAACTCTCCCTAGCTCTAGGGAGAGTTCAAACTTCTGTCCCATAACATGTAAATATCCCTTGCTTGCCCACTTGCCCAACTGCCCCGATGAATGATTGAACCGGTTTCTACCAAAGCTCAGAAAATAACCCCTATTGCGGATTTTTGGGATATGCAAAAATGCGCAATACAGCTATACATGCATTCAAAACCATCTTCTACATGTACTTACTCACATATAGCTGTATCACCCTAACCTAACCATTTCCAGCCGATCTGAGGTCCTTAGTATGTCCATCCACAGCACAAAAAGCTGGAGTAAGCTTTTTTTTTCAATGCATTTGCTACTGTATACAAAGGCCTTGGCCGTGAAGAACCTCAAAGCTGCCAACGACACCTTGTGCGACATCAGAGACACAATACCAGAGGATAAGGAGTTGCTACAGGAAGAGCAGGAGATGTGGGTAAACGGATGGGATAATTCTGTGGTGCGTGGTTGAATTTCATGGATATTCTGCAAGGGTAACCATTGTGGCAGGAAAAACTTCATGACTGCCTTCAGAAGGCATCCCAACTCGGAGCAGAACCTCTGGTCGAAAATCGCGCCGTGTCCAAAATAAAAGAGGTCAAGGAACTCGTGGAGAAGTGGAAGGCAGATGCTGCATTTAGACAGGAAGACGTGACGCTGCCGTGGTCCAACCGGAACCACATTTCCAAGCATTCGGCCTCAGAGCCCCAATTTGGGGATGTTCCCATGCCTTTTCGGAAGTCAAACAACTTCCTTGTTAGGGTACATAACCTCATCCTTGACGTCGCTGTAGTCTGTACCTGGTTAATAACGATCCTGGCTACTGGCCGATTTCTTAACCATCATGTCCACACTTAAAACAGTGCACTCCAACGAACGGCATAGCCAGGATCATCCGCAGATTCTACCGATGGACATACCCCCAATTCCTTTAGGACTCCCAAGGCTCAAAGCTATTCATTGTGGGCCTGTTCTGTCATACACTGCTTGTATACTCACCCGTCATCCCAAAGATGTTTACACATGCAATCCTGAGCATCCAGATGATCCGATGTTGCTCACCCTGTATGCGGGTAATACGTGAGTATCAATTCGCTCTTTCCTTCTGCCATCATTAAGTAATCCCCTGCATATTGTTCTCATCGCTGCCAGTGTTTCTCTACATTCCACTACCCCTCAGGTGCAAAATTCATCCGCCTCTCTGTCATATGCCACCCTTCTGGCATTCTACATCGAAACTCTCACCGATGGTTAGGAGGTGAGTACACTTTTCTTGATCTCCCACCCTTACATATTTAGTTCCCCAAAGTTGGTCTGGGTCAGAGCAAGACGCTTTTTCACCCAAAGTGAAATGAGATCATTCATGTCCGGGAGAGTACTCCATACTAGCGCTCCTTTCAGCTCAGTAATCTCATCCCATCAGTGTCGCCGACTGCATTCTTCCAAACGAGATCATGGACTCCAACCAAATCTCTTTCTTTGACTTCCATTCCATCCACGGTATGCATCCTTGTCTTCAGACTCATTCTTCCTTTTCTAAATTCCTTACACCGTATATAGCTCAAATAACTGTCCATAATTTAGACGATAGACCGTTGGCTTTCCCAACTTCGTTCTTCCCCTCCCTAACAGACATCGTTTGTCACTGGCATATCGAGGTTGATCCTGCCACACACAGTGTCCGTGAGTTCAATCCATAAGAATGCCATTTTTTTCTGTTTCTCATAAAAACTGAAAGAACTGCTCCCGCTGTTGTTGTTGTGAAAACTGCCCCAACCCCTTATATAATCCCGCCAACCCTGAACACCATTGTCTGTCTTGCAGAAAATGGTTTCATGTTGATTGTCTTGAACAGCGGGGAATCACCATGCGCCCTTCCTCTGTCATTTGTAGGCTACAACCACCTCCCACCATTTACCATTTTCGCAAGTTTCTTATGATTCCTGCCGCTCGAGGTGGTAAGCATGGTTTCATCGGTAACGGTGGCATGGTCAATGTCATACAAGACATCCGCTTGTATGGAATTACAACCGGTTATCTTCCTTCCGACTGGACTTCCATTAAAGCATTTAAGGATATCTGGCCTGGAGGTGTCACAATAGTTTACTACCGCTGCCCTGGATGTGGCCCTCAAGTTTGGTTGTAGAGTACTCTTCTAGAACACCTAACTTCTACATGTGGACTAGCTGTAAACAATAATACTCATATCACCATCTCAACACGGTCTTGATTGGCTAGTATGATTTTGTGGATGTGGAAGGGTCACGCATCATTTTGTAGAGCAGGAACAGGGCAAGAGTAAACTTCTAGCATGTGTGAGTTATAAAAAAAAAAAAGATCGTTGACGACCGCCGTGAGTTCTTTCGGGAGCACGTTCGAGGCGGGTTTGGCTTTGATGCGTGCCAGGAATCGAAGCATTCTAAGCGGCTAGATGAGTTACTGAGATTTACTTCGGAACGAAACTGAACTCACTCAGGTCCAAGGCACTGAGGGCCTTCCCGAATGTAGTCCAAGTTCAATTTCGTGTCTGCCAACTCGGGCGCGACTACTAGGTTAGGTGGTCGACAACTCCGTATCGTAATTTTATTAGGCGTAAATAAACTATGTTAATGTGTAACATACTTGGGTTTCTGGGGTTCTAACGAACGCTTCTCAGTTGAGGGTTTACTTCCGGTACTTCCGAGCGATCCGACCCCAAACAAAACCTAGCAGTGGAAGATGAAATCCAAGGGACAATTCCCTTCTATTATTTAAGAGTAAAGGTATGTATACTATATAATGATGTTTCCGTATGAGATAATGTTTATACCTCACTACATATGCCGTACCTGTAGAGATCAGCGACCCCCCAAAGATTCCAACAGTCCCGGCACTGCACCGGAATGCACCAGAATAGTCAGAAACTCCAATTCGATCTTTTACAATCATAGGGAGTCATATAAATCATTGTATGTATTTATTAGACCATGAAAATTAATTATTCTAAGTTAAATGTAAATGCATGTGGATGCTCTACATACCACCTAGCTGGTCTACCTTCATGAATATCTCCTCTGCGTTATCTGTGGAGAAGCAAACCTTGAATTTCTTCCACAGGTCCTCCTGGCGCCTATAAAGAGTTTTTTTTTTTTTGTCTCATCAGCACTGGAATCCCCATACTAGACCTTTAGTCCTTACTTTTGCCTTCCCAGATGTTCGACTATTTCAGTTCCATCTCCCCGGCCATATCTTACCACCAGAGCCTTCGCATCTTCATCCCTGGGGACCATCTGGCTGAGCGTTTGAACAGCCCGCGAGATTTCATCAACTGTTTCTGAAACCGTTTGATCCACCCGCACGTCGTGAATGAACGGGTTACAACTTGGACACCGTTGGTATCGTTCACCAACGTATATGCTCCTAACCCGTGAATATTGGGTCCGACACATCGGACAGGCCGTCCTTGAAAGGCCGAGCCTATTGTTATTTTGGCGCAGAGGCCTTAAAGCCTCATTGAGCCACGTTTTAATCGCGCATTCGACACACATTCTGTGCCCACACTGAGTTATCACTGTAAAGTTACTGCGGGATAATCCGATGTCAGCCTATATAGTCAGATTGCACAGACTACTCACATTGTGGAGAGGCAGCTGAGGAGGGTTGGCCATGTCAACTATACAGTCATTCAAGAGGGATACACACACTTACATAGCACACCCATACGCATCATCCAGAGACCGAATCATCTCATCAATGCGGCCCTTCAACCTGGAGGCCATTTTGAGGCTTCCGCCATTCTCCGTGTTGGTGTCAAATGCCTCCCTCAGTCGTGCGACCTCCTTGGAATGTTCCAAATCCTTTTTCTGTACTCAATCTACCAGCTGAGTATATTCGCTCTCTAGCTTCTTCAGGCGTGTCTCTGCCCCAATCCTCATCCACTGCGCGCGTTCCTCCCGGAGTAGCGCTTTGTTGCGATCCCCCACTGCAATCTCGTAGCTGGACCGCCACATCTGCACCTCCACTTCTCGGTTCTGCACCTTTCTCTTGAGGTATCCTATTATTTGGGATTCAGAAGGAATTATTGGGCGTATTTTGGCCAGGTCTTGGGTGCTCGTAGACGCATCCGTGTACCTCCCGGACGCTTCCGCATCTTCCGAGAATCCGGCTGGTAGACATAGAGGTGGCGACTGAAGTCCAACATCAATTACATGTCAATCGAACGAATGAATTAATCAATACCTGTTGTTCATCCACACACATCGTTTCAGATGAACTCTCCTCGTTTTGTGCCAGTGCAGAAGGAGGAGACGGTGCAGTGACCTTTATTTTCCAGATGTCGAAAGTGGACCGAAAGTGTGAGATGAGTTCTTTTATGGCCTTGAACTTGCACGGATGTCGTCTAGGTACATATCCATCGTTGACTGGACTCCAGAATGGAAGTCCCCCTCGTGCGATGTCGATGATGGACCGGTTCTCCCGGGGATGCCACACTACAGACTCTATGTCCCCGATCCCTACGTTCCTCCAACCGCCTCGGGAGTAAACCTGGAACCTCATGTTCCAGAGGTCGTATGCGAAATGCCCAAGCGTCGGATGTGGCGGTCCCTGACCACCGTTCAGCACGTACAGAATAGACGCCCTGCCCCCGATGTCCGCGATCTCCACCCAGAATGACCTAAGATCGTCTTGAGAGCGTATGCGGTAAACGTCTTCCATGATGTTGTGTGTATGTCACGAATAGAGTTGTTGTGGTGCGTGCCACTCCAAGTAATGTGGCTCGGATCCACAGTGATACCACAAACGGACTGATCAGTAATAAGGTATCAGATGCAATTAATGTTGAATGCCTTGTGGTTCCTTGCTTCACTCATGAAACGGCCTGTAAATTTAAACCCTGGAAGTACATAGTTATCTCCTGGCTTGATTTGGATTACAATGGATCGAATTCTTGAAATCCAACTTCCGGGTTCGGGAAGCGGCCGCAAACCAACATGTCAAAGTCGGCTCAACCCACAGAGTGCACATGGGGGGCCTCAGCACATCTGTGAATTGACATACTCCAATTTCCCCAATTTGAAAGGCTCTCAGATCCATAGCCCCGTGCTTCCACTACTTCTGAGGTGACTCATGCTTTCACATCAACCAAGGTCAGCTTCCCACTTTGCACATCTAGTCTTGTCTCATCCTCAATATGTACATAAGTGCTAATCCATTTATTTAGTATGGCATTGTGTGCTCACAGCAGTAAATCAGACATTTCATGCAGCATTTAGTTCTAGCCTATCCAAGTCCAATTCATTACACAAGCATAAACTATCCCTGAGACTGTGGGAGGAAAAACATAAGGAAGATCCCCTTAGGGCTTACATGCCTTCCTTTTCAATTCCACGACCCGAAGCTCAAGGTCAGTGATGGTGGACAGAAGTTCCAAACTCTCTTTTTCAGCCATTTCCAGACTTTTCTCTATCTCTGCTGACTCTGAATTCAGCTCAACAAGACGCTGCCTCAGCTCATTGGGGGTTTGTCGTTGAGGGGCAGCTGCTTTTCCTCGTGGACACCAAATGGAGAACATACCTAAGCCCCTTCTTCAGAGAATGGTAGACAGAAGTGGAGGATAGAATGACTCACCTGCAATCTCACAACGGGTTTTTTGCAAGACACAGGTGGCACATGCCTGCCGTTCATTCTGAGAGCGAGAGGCTCTGGTGTTGGAAGGCCAGATGCATTTTGAGTTGCGGGACTTGCATGCATCACATACCTATGAAAATAAGAGATATGCTAGGCTCTGAAGTGGTTTGAAGCTCGGCACTCACCTGCAGCAGTTCCGAATCTTCCGGTGTTGGGTCTCCAGTCTGAATGTTGTTGACCTCTTTTTTCTTGTAGCGCAGTTCCCCTCCTTCGGTTTCTGTGCACTCCGTTCTTTTCCTTTTCAAAACCACACTTTTTTCGGGTCGCTTTTCGACCGTCCCCACCTGACCTTTTGTTTCACCATTTCCCACTTTGGAGACACAATCCATAGTCATTTCTTGATCAATCTGGGTAAAACAGAAACTCACCATGTTCACGTTCCAGGGAATCTTGTGCAAGCACAGAGGCTACACTCTGATCCAAGTCATTCAAAGGGATTGTGGTTGACAGGGTAGGTGGTGCAGGTAACTTCACAGTCACTGTGCGGCGATGTGGTTTAGGCGCGAACATAGGAAGGCTTTTTCTTATCGACTCACCAGATGGTGGCAACACTTTCCACCAGAAATCGCCTCCCTGGAGCTCAGGGAGCGTGTCCGGCAGTACATCAACATATTGAGGGCCACAGACCTCAGGATCAACCGCAAGCACCTTTTCAAAGCAGAGCATGTCGATCCCAAAACCTCTGGTGGAATGTTGGTACAGTAAATGGCTCAGGCTTCCTAGGAGCCTTGGGTGTGGACTCCTCGCGGATGGTTTGGGAATTCGGCGCTAAAGGATGATCATATGTGTGGACCCTCCAGAAATTTCATAAAAGGGATCACTTACCAGCTCGTGTCCAAGATTATCCCGCATCCACCACACCCAGTCTTCCTTTTGCCCAACAATCTGAGGGATCAGTGAGAGAGCTGCCTGAACGTGGACGACTGCAAGGAGAACATTTTGGTCCATTTGGTATGAATCATGCATGGCAACGGCGTTTTCTTTCAATGTATTTAAAAGAGCGAGCGTTAGGAAAACAATAACTTAAGTGATTGATAGTGTGGACGGCATCCACTGGCAGCCACTCATGACAAATGGTGGAAGTGGATGTGTTATGTAATCGGACCACGCACAAGTTCGCGGTCAACAATGTTAAAGTACTGGCGTCACGTCCACTGTTTCCAAAGCTTTCGGCTCGTGCTCCCCACTGACTCAGACTCACTCAAAATACACGTCAATATGCCTGAAGCATTAAGCGTCCAGTACTTGGAGCGTCTCAGAGAAGAGATCCAAAGCTTCCTCATTGACGAGGCTCCGGAACTGACACCAGCCGATCAAGACTACCTCAAAGTAAGCCAGATCCCTGGGGTTCTTCGTCGTGCTAACAGTGAAAACCAGCGTGTACTTGAGTGCCTCAGGGGGGTGGTCAGCTTAAGTGGGGGCAGGGAACCCAGACCCTTTGTCTGGCCACAAATTCCTGAGGGCGCTCAGAAGGGACACCAGTGGCTAGAGGGGAAGAAAAATGAGCTGAAAAAGGGTGGGTATTCATTCGGACCGCTCATCGTGTTATGATGGTAATTTGAACATCACGATTCTGCAGCCAACCCCAAGACACCCAAGCCATCTCAACCACCCAGGCCACCCCAGCCACCCCTACCAGCCCAGCCAGGGCCGTCTGAAACCCAGAGTGTCCAGTCATCGGTGGGTCTGCAGGTAAAATAACTCGAGTTAGACTAGCTCTGACATATCTTTGCATGTGCAGGGCTCAGTATTAGGGAAGCGTCGTGCGGAAGGCCCACCAGAGGGGGAACTCCAGGGTCGAAGGCAAAGGACGTATCCACTATTGGAATACCACATTGACCATTTACTCAGATTACTGGAGGACCAATCCCTGTCCGTGCCGCTCAAAGGCGCTGTCGTTTTGCTGAAGGATGCCATACATTTGATGAGCTGTGGAGGTCATCCGATAGCCTTACGCCACCATCTGGTCCGTATCAACGGTTATATCCGAGACGAGGATGAGAGAGAAAAGGAGGATATCGTAATACTGTTTGAGTGCCTCAAGTACCTTGACATTTTGTACCCAGCATAATGTATCTTTGTCTGTGCCTAGACAGCGTTCACAAACAAGTGTCGTGGATGATCCCTCCATGTGATTTGATTACATGGGGACTGCAACAGTTTAAATGATGTCAAACATATAACTAACAGTGCACACCAAAATTCCACTCCAGATTCCCTGAAGTTGCACACAGAATGATTATAAAGGGGCCCTTGAGTTGATATATCAAAGTGGATCTATACATTTACGTCAGGTCAGAAGAAAAGGGGACCTCTATCATCGAAACAAGTGCGAGTACTAAATTATTCGGAAATTGAGCCCTCTATGAGTGAGGGGCGATACCGCGTCAAGCTACTTACTTATGTAATTTGGGCTCGACGCGAGACGCGTCCAACGTTAGGCTATATATGTGTCTCTAACGCGACGAGAAACCCATCCACACAACTCATCCTCCTCCTGCACTCGCCACCCAAATTTACCTATGGAACGGTTTCCCGAAATATTATCTCGCGACAACCGGACAGTCTGGTCAGTCAACATCAGCGACATCGTTGGTGGGGGAGCTAGGCTGTACCTCTCGAATGGTCCCACAAGACCGCCGATTGCACTACTAGGAGACTTCTATTACAATATTTCCGCCTCTACCTTTGATGTTTATTACGCGAACGATTGGAGAACGGTCACAATGAGTGAGATCGAGTCTCTCATCTGGCATCCGAATGGAAATCGGTCGGTGGTGGCATTCTCGGCGGGCGCACTGCCCTATTGGATGCCTGGTGGACCGAGTCAAGGACGGATTCAAACGAAATTCAATAGCATGGAGGAACAGATTTTGCACTTAAAGAGAACCATTGATGTGAAAAAGCTCACTTCCGTAAGCTTGCCTGGGGCTAACAGTGAGTTTGGCTTGTTACCTTTGCCCAGGAACTTGTTGAGCTCACAACGGCACAGAAAGGAAAAATGAAGGAGAAGTATCCCACAGAGAGGGAGATGATACTAGGAAGAGAAGTAAGAATTTGGCGTATTCTCGGATCACAGAGGCCTGACTGTCACAACAGAATGCACGAGTGTTGGTGGGGTCACTGCAGGTCCTTCAAGGGTAGGAAGGGGGACAAAGGACGCAGTAAGTATAAAATCCGAAGTGTAAACTCACGAATATAATGCTGATTCTGGAATGTAGCATCGATTCGTCTGGACTTCTGAGGGGTTCCCAGAGGGCACAGAAACGCTGGGATGGAAAGGAGGGTACGAGACCTACCGACCGTTCTCAGGGAAAGCAATTGAAAAGGTGCGTTTACAATTTGTTTATTGTTATTTCAGCGAATTAAGTAGCGTACAGGACGAAGATGGAGATTTGGTGATGAAGCTGGCAAGCTGTGCGTCACTAGAGTGTTCCGGTTCGGAATCCTGTGGACCGGAACCAGAATCTTTCCGGGTGAACGAATTGGTAGTGGAGTTGGAGCTGGATCCAGTACTGATGGGTGCAGGTAATGAAGTCAAATATACGGTAGAAAGTGCTTGGGAAGCACTTCTGGAAAGGATTCATTGGTATATGGGGCGGTCTACTTCGGTCGTCATTCGAGGATGGACCAGTGCGCTGCCCATGAAGTTTTCGAAGAAATCGATATCCCTTCATTTAGGAAGTCTAGGGAACCGGTGTCAGTGGTTAGACGGCATCCAATACGCTGCATCGAGGTTTTCTGAAAACGAGGTACCATACCATCAAGTGACGACGATGGAGAGGTTTGTGGACCTCATGAAGGACCCAACCGTGTGCGGTAATTTCCTGGACGGAAAGGACGTCAATCCGAGTCCACCTACATGGATGAAGCCTCTCCTGGACTCGAATGTGGCATGGAACCAGACCATGCACCTCACATGGAGACAGACGGGTAGTAAGAAGAAGAAGAGATCTGGGGTCACGACCGAAGCTCAAGGACCTTCGGCCATTCGAACCGGAACTTGGACCTCTCAGGGATGGAGGCTGGTAACGCATCCCGGATTCATCACTCACCCCCACCATGACTGCTGTGGTATGTGTACTTATGTCATGGGAAACTCGGGTTCCAAGATATGGGGGGTCATCCGCCCCAGACGAGCACTTTGTCCAAGCTCTCTCGAAGGGCTTTCCGAAGTCTTGCAGCGCGCAACGGACCTGTCCCCGGACAGCCAATTCAAGGATGCGGACGTAGCTACCATATGTCTGGAAGCTGGAGATGTCATGTAAGTCAATTCAACTTTCTTTTTGTCGCTCTATTTAACAGACTACTATACACAGGTTCCAACCTCCTGGAGTCATGCATTGCGTGTACACCCCAGTTCCATCCATCTTTTCCGGGGGGTACTTCTACAGCTATGAAACTATGCATCTAACCTGCGCAGTATTATCCTTGGCCTCTGCTAATGAGGAGGACTCGCTTACCAACGATGATCGTCCCGGGTTCCTGCGTACATTGTGTCGTATGCTCATCGCCCTGTGGTACCGGTCGGAAACGCGTTGTAACAACCCAAACAAAGACCAAGGACGACGTGTCCAAGGCCCTTGTCCTGGCTGGAGGAGGAGGGTACTTCACCCAAGGCTTATGCTCCAACCCTTATGAGGGGAAAGAACAGAAGAGAACTTGGATGTTCTCTCCTGTCGGCTCTTTGGCCTTATATACTACATATGATTTGTACATGGTGATACTTGATCTACCAATGTACATCTAAGTAAAGATATAGTAAAGAAGAGAACATAGGCGGTGATTAAAGAGGCTGTAGCCCATGAGGAGGTCATGAGGCCAGCGGGGATGAGCGTGGATGGAATGGAAGGAGAGAAACATACGGTGATGAATAGATAGGGGGAAATGAACGCATGACCCCTATCGCGAGGTAAGATGTAAGATCAGGGTGACTTGTGTGATAAGGGGGAAGATCTAGGGAAGATCCTAGATTGCGAAAGGAGATGGATCATGTGACCGTACAGTCATAGGTCACGTGATCCGAGAAAGGGGTAAAGCGTAAGTATGAAGGAATAAGTCCATAGATGTGAGATAAGATAAGGAAAAAAGATAAGAGAAAGGGGAAAAAGTCCTAATAAATGTTACAATTCGTAACACGCATAGGTGGTCAAAATTGCATCTCCGTGAGCCACACTAACTTTTGATGGCAATATCAGGGATGATAGGAAAGAAGAGCCTTATAAGCTTTATTCTTATCATCATCGACCATTCCAATCTCGGAAATGATCGGAATACTAAGGATACCTCGTTCCTGGCCAATGAGGAGAGGGGCAAATTGGCGTTTGCGGGCACCACTGCCAAAGACATCCTTAAATGGATGAGCTTGAGCATTGAGGATGCCAGGAGATTTGTGGAAAGTGATGGTCCTTACTACTCGGGTGGTGACGAGTTGGTAGAAATTCCAGCATTAGTAGGTGGAGCCCAGGACCCTGTATTTCCTGACATGGGTGGGGAATTGTAGTATAATAGTGTTGAAGATTCATTTTTTATGCCCCTCCAACCCCAAGTATGAGCACTGGTCCATTCTGTTATGAACCGTAATATTTATTAGGACTTCTCTTTTCCTTTTCTCTTTACTTTACGTTTTCCTTTGGACTTATCCCTTTCCTTACTACGATAACCTTCCTTTTCAGGTCACGTGACCTATGACTGTATGGTCACGTGATCTAACCCCTTTCGTATCTGGGATCTTCCCCGGATCTTCCCCTCTGTCTTCCACGCCTTCCCGATCTCATCGTACCTCAAGGCAGAGGCTATGTTCTCTTATCTTTTAATTACCGTATGTCTTCCATTTCACCTCTTCCTTTCTCACGATTACCTCCGCTATGCCTCATGCCTAGCGCATGTTGGTACAGCCTCTTTAATGTCCGCCTTTATGCTTCTCTTTACTATAGACTTATTTAGAAGTACATCGTAGATAAAGTATCTACATGTACAAACACTTAGATAGTATTTAAAGCCCAAAGCGGCGGACAAGGAACTCATTCGAGTTCTCCTTGTTCTTTCCCCTCATAAGGGTTGAGCATTGAGACTTGGGTAATACTTGACCCCACTTCCTCTACTGCTCTAGCAGTGGCCTTGGACATGTTGTCCTTGGTCATTGTTTGGGTTGTTACACATTCCACTTTGTTGATCCATTTAGACTACTTAGGTTTGGGTTCTGTTCTATTGCATGTGTATATATGTATACCATCATAGGTATGTAGCTTTTACACCACATCCCTGTTGAAATTTTTTTCTACATTATATATCATGGTCTTGCTACTTTGTGCATGGTCGTCTTCAGCATGGAAGTTCTTCCGATCGGAACATTTCAGATCAGGCTCAGCTACCAGAATTTTCACACGCAGACGTTGCAACCTAATCCATTCAGCAGATCGTATACAAAACATGTCTATGCTCGCTGCATTCAACAAATATCGTTTCTCGCATTGGTATCTCGCCGTACTCCGCCGTGCACTCCTTCCATGTGAGACCAACGAACAAATAAAGGGGTGGGAGGGAGAAGTTTCCCGGCTGTTTTGCCTCAATTCCTCTGCAGTGAGTGCTCACCCCAGAACATGCTAAGAATATTTTAACTGATGGTTTATCTGTATTACAGGTCACCTTTTCCCGACAATATTTGCACCAACAAGGCATCATGTACCAAAATATCAGTACCAATGACCAAGCTCTCCTCATATGTCAGAACATATGGTTGGATATGTTGAATATTGGAGTAGGGGAAGGCGGTGTTACAGATGTTGCAAGCGGTCCGGAGTTATGATCAGCATTTGGGGTATGTCATAAGTTTCTTCCTAAATCATAATCATAATTCAGGCCCATGACTGGTCCTTGATATATACTTTTTTCCTGAAAAAAGCATACAGCAATGGAGAGCCCGTTCATAATGGATTCGAGGAGTCATTTCATTGATTCGGAATCGGAGGCAGAAGACGGTCTCGGAAACAAATTGACTTCTCGTAATGCCTCCCAATGGTTCGCAAGAGCCGCGCAGTATCCGGAGAAGCTGGTATCTAAATGGACTCGTGCGCTTCAAATATTCTTTTTCGAGAATCCATGTGAGGTGTGTTATACTGTCTGGAAGATGAGGTGCCATTTCATGCTGACAGTTCAATTCATCCAGAGTACAGAAATAGCTGCCGTACAGACACTCCGTGAGTTGCGAGAAGTGGGTAATAAAAAGAGATTTAAAGAGGAATTACAACCAATAATTTCAGTGAGTCTGTCACTATTTATCGTTCTCATCCATTCATTTTGTTTCCTGGGTTGATATCCGAGTGTGATCAGGAAAAAGGCCTTGCAAACATCATCCTCTTGGTTGCAAAACCGTCCACGGAATTCTCCGGTCCGTCAATGTTTTTGAAGAGCAGCTTCAGAAAGTATCAATGGAGGGAGGCTTTATTGTCCTGTCTGGTAACCCTCACCTCAGGATTTATTCCAAAGGATCCAGATGAGATACAAAGGGAAATAGACGAGCTGACAATTCCAAGTACAGGGGTTTTAGAAATCGAACCGATGCGCCTACTCTCTCTTATATCCGATCGCAACCTGATCCCACTTTCCACCAAGCCCCATTCCATATTTTTCCTTTCTTCACAACAGAACTTCATCACTGCATGTTTTGATTGGCTTCTGTGGTCAGTTTCAAATACTCGGGAGATGAACGTAAATCCTTCCGCACCCTACCCCTGGTCGGACACTAACATGTTCAAAAGTTCCAACCTGGAGATGCCTGGAAGATGTTCATGGAGATTTGCAGAATAAGTGACGATACATGGTCCCAGTCAACCCTCTCTGAAGAAGTGAAGGATATACTGAGGTTGAGCAAGAGGCTACGCAACGATCGTAAGTGCTGGAAGGTTGGCTCGCATCTCAAGCGGAACTGTAACTGTAACCTTTCAGATAAGAATTGCGAGTTTTGTAGGGACTTGGAAGATTCGCGAAAATGTGTTCAATATATCCCGGTCCATGCCCAAGACTTGAAAAACCTGGAACACAAACTTATAATTCCTAAAAATAAGAGTGTAATAACCTCGTTGGTACGTCCCCTAGTTCATACTCTCAGTTGCGAGTCCAAGTACAGAGCCTAATCCTAATCCCTCTCTTCAATATTTCAGAACAGCACTTCCAACAGTGATATGTGAAAATGTGTGTCGTTGGAAAGTGTTAACCTGGAACTCCTGAGCTTCAATCCACATATCTATGACCGCTGCAGTCGGTTTGTTATCCATTTGACCGATGCCCACACCGGTGAGGAGGTCAGTTCAGAGCCTGTACTATTTTAGACCGACAGACTACACTAAGAAACGTTATATCGCACAGCTTGCCGGAATGGTTTTCCACTTGCTCAACGAGGATGAAATGCAGCGACTCGAGGAGAATCAGACCAAGATCAGGAAATTGACGACCAAGCTAAAGCGCCGCAAGGCTTTCTCTGACTGGGATTATGGCGAGATGCGCCCCCTTGGTTCCCAACAGCCGTCTGGAGGACAACCGGGGGACGGTTACGCACCCTATCCAGGGAGTGAAGTCCTAGACCGAGAGGACATCAAGGCCCTTTTTTCTTATGCCTCAGTCAGTTACCATTTTCCATGCAGTTTCATGGGTCTACTTGAAGCTCTAACCGTCCTCTGACAGGACATTGAGTGTCTCCTCGCAAGGCTCCAGCCGCATGCTCCGTCGGTGGTCAACGAAATGAAGGACCTCGGCCGGGAGGCAAGCGTACTCGGTGACTATGGAATAACCGCGTACCATTGCTGGAACTATATTGCACCCCAACATTTCGACAATGACAGCGCTTGGACTGTGTCATACCAGTTGAAAAAAACCGGTTGTATGCAAGACGAGTTCAACTTTGCCCTTTCTCACTGGGGACAGGTTCTGGAGACCACGAGAAATTGTGCTTGGTGAGCATACCAATTCCCCTGAAGTGTCATCACATTCTCATGTAGACCAGGTGGTTCAGAGGTGACCACTTGCATGGAACTGTAGCCCCTCGGGCTTCCACATTGGCCCGAGGTCAACATCTCTCCCAAGGAGTCGGACTGACGATCCCTCGCAGGTGTCTTGACATGGCCAGGAAATATGCACAAGCGCGGTGGAGCTGGGAGCCCTTGTGCGAGCACTGGAAAACAAACCTTTGATCCTTTTTGTTTTTGTTTTTTGTTTTTTTTTGGGGGGGAATTCCTCATTTATAGCCCTGTAGGACTCAGACCATAGACCATACATGTGCTGTAATCTAACAACA